>PVIW01009424.1:0-52006 GCA_004026585.1 Noctilio leporinus
GGAAGGCCTGTATTGCTATAAATTTCCCCCTGAGAACTGCCTTTGCTGTATCCCATAGGTTTTGGGCTGTTGTGTGTTCATTGTCATTTGTTTCCAGGAACTTTTTGATTTCCTCTTTGATCTCATTGTTGACCCCTTCATTGCTTAAAAGCATGTTATTCAGTCTCCATGAGTTAGAGAATTTTTGGGGTTTTCCCTTGAGATTTGTTTCTGATTTCAAGCCATTGTGATCTGAGAAGATACTTTGTATGATTTCAATTTTCCTGTATTTGTGGAGGCTTGTCTTGTGACATACCATGTGGTCTACCTTAGAGAATGAGCTATGTGCATTTGAAAAGAATGTGTATTTTGCTTCTTTGGGGTAAAAGACTGTATACATCAGTTAGGTCCATTTCCTCTAGAGTGTTGTTCAATGCCACAACATCTCTGGGGATTTTTTGTTTGGAAGATCTGTCTATTATTGATAGTGGGGTATTAAAATCCCTTACTATTAGTGTGTTGCTGTCTATGTCTTTCTTAAAGTCTTCCAAGATTTTCCTTATATATTTCGGAGCTCCAATGTTGGGTGCGTATATGTTTATCAGAGTTATTTCTTCTTGATGGATTGTTCCCTTAAGTGTTATGAAATGTCCATCTTTGTCCCTTTTTATGTCCTTCATTGTAAAATCTATTTTATCTGAAATCAGTATTGCTACTCCAGCTTTCTTTTCATGTCCATTTGCTTGATATATAGTTTTCCATCCCTTCACTCTCAATCTGTGTCGATCTTTTGTTCTGATGTGGGTCTCTTGAAGACAGCATATATGTGGGTCATGTTGTCTTATCCATTCGGCTACCCTATGTCTTTTGATTGGTGCATTTAATCCATTTACATTTACGGTTATTATTGATTGATACTTATTCATTGCCATTTTCTCCATTTGTGTCTGTATTCCTCTTTGACTTTCTGTGTTTCTTCATTTTATTTGTTTACTTATTTTTAGAGCAGACCCTTTAGCATTTCTTACAATGCTGGTTTGGTAGAGATGTATTCTTTCAGTCTTTTTTTGTCTGGGAAGCTCCTTATTTCTCCTTCTATCTTGAATGAGAGCCTTGCTGGGTAGAGTATTCTTGGTTGCAGGCCTTTGTTTACCATGACTTGAAATACCTTTTGCCATTCCCTTCTGGCTTGAATTGTTTCTGTTGAATAGTCATTTTATAGCGTTATTGGAGCCTCTTTGTATGTTATTTGTCTTTTCTCTCTTGATGCTTTTAGGATTCTCTCTTTGTTTTGAAATTTGCCATTTTAATAATAATGTGCCTTGGTGTTGGTCTGTTTGGTTGATCCTCATTGGGACCCTCTGTGCTTCCTGAACTGGATTAATGTTTTCACTCATCATGTTAGGGAAATTTTCTATCATGACTTTTTTGAACAGGTTTTCCATTCTTTGTTTCTCTTCTCCTTCTGGTATCTCTATGATACGGATGTTGTTACATTTCATGTTGTCCTGAAGCTCTCTTAACCTCTCTTCAGTCTTGTTCAGCCTTTTTTGATTCTCTTGTACTGTCTTGGAGTATTTGTCTACATTATCCTCCAACTTGCTCATCCAGTCCTCTGCTTCCTCTAGTCTACTGTTGATTCCTTCTACTGTATTCTTCAATTCAGAAATTGTATTCTTCATTTCCTCCTGGCACTTATTCATAATTTCTATGTCCTTTTTCATGCTGTTGTAGTTCTCAGTAAGTTCCTTGTAACTTCCCTGGAGTTCTTTGTAATTCCCCTGGAGCTCTTTGTAGTTCTCCTGGAGTTGTTTACAGTTTTCTTTGATGTGGCTGTGCTCACTGAGCTTATCTATCATCATTCTTTTGAATTCCTTATCTGATATTCCAGGTGCCTCTGTTTCATTTTATATTCTTTCTGGGGATTCTTCCTTTCCTTTTGGTGATGGACTGATTCTTTTTTCCCCATTTTGGGTGTCTGTTCTTGCTTGCTCTTTATTTATTTATTTATTTTTGTTCTTTCCTTGGGTTAACCTGCTTTGCTTCCTTGCCTTAGTTGAGCACCCTTCTGTGATAGGAGATTTGTGAAGTTCAGTGTCGCCGTCTCCCAGATTTTCTCCACTTGCTGTTCTTGGTGTGTCCTTTATTTGGGCTGTCTGGTTGTATTCTGGGCCTGTTGGCTTTTAGCAGAAACAAAAACAAAAACAAAAACAAATAACAAAAAATGAAACACAAAAACAAAAACAAACAAACAAAAACAACAACAACAAAAAAAAACAAACCAAACGAAACAAACAAAAAAAAATGCAAAAGGAAAAAAAATAAAAATGATAATAATAATAAGAAGAAAGGGTTTAGATGGCTGTTCACCCTTAATAATCCCTGACTGGTCCAGATGGAGCCTGGACCTGAGGGCTTTTAGCAGAGGGAAAAAAAAGAAAGAAAAAAAGGGAGAAAGTCACAAGAGAAAGAGAAATCAATATTAATAAAGAAAAGGTTTAGGTGTCTGTTCACCCTTTATGGTCTCTGTTTGGTCCAGGTGGAGCCAGGACCAGTGGGTTTTATCAGGGAGAAAAGAAAGGAGAAAGAAAGAAAGAAAGAAAAAGGGCGGGGGGGAGTAAGTCACAAGACAAAGAGAAATCAATATTAATAAAGAAAGGTTTTAGCTGTGTGTTCCCCCTTTATGATTTCTGATTGGTCCAGGTGGAGCCAGAACCTGTGGGCTTTACCAGGAAGAAAAGGAAAAGAAAAATTAAAAAAAAAAAAAAAAAAGAGGAAGGAAGAAAAGAATAAAGAAAGGGTTTAGGTGGCTGGGGAAGGGAGGAATACTTAGATTGAGGACTGGGAATGCGTTATAGCCACAGAGTGAGTAGACTTTAATTCGAGAGTAGGGTAGGCTCTTGGATATTTAGGTGGATTGAGGTATGGTGGGGATTAAGAATATGTGAGAAGTAACTTTTGAAAAGGATATGTTGGGGATTAATAGTTCATATTGCTCTCGGTATAACTCAGGTGCTTGAGATTGGCAGCAATCCCTTTCCTGATGCTGCCTCTTTTTCTTGGTCAGGACTTTACAGTCTATAGTCTATATTCTAGCAGGTCTTGGCGCGTGGCAGGGCCTCTGATTGTTACAGTCAGGGCTGATTCTGAGTGTCTGCCCCCAGGTAGGCTGGGCCTTCAGCAGCCTGGCTGGGTTTTAGGGCTGCCGGTATTCTGGAGCCCGCAGGGTGCCCCCTCCCACTCCTGGCGGAGGTTCCTGCCCAGGACAAGCACCCAGCACCCCTGCAGGGCAGCCCGCAACTTCGCTGGGGACCCTGTGATGACTGGCCCCACCCCCACAGTTCCGGGAGGAGGCTGCCCCTGTCCGTCAACACTGTCCCACCCTTCCAGGGTGGGCACCACTCCTCCAAGCCAACCAGCTCTCTGCGGAGCCCTTTAAGTGGCCTCTGTGATAAGCCCCTCCTAGGCGTGGGTGGTGCAGCCTTTGTCTCTGGCAATGGCGGGTCAGTTGCCCTGGCTACTAGTTCCTGGCTGGCAGGCTCGCGGTTTGGAGTTTCCTTGGAGCCTGGGGGCTTGTGTGGTTGTGCAGGGCTGGGCCTCCCCCCTTGCAGGGGCTTCTAGCTGCTGTTTCCCAGGTGGCCCAGCAGCACTGTTTTCAGCCCTCTCACTGCCCCGGCCAGCGCACTTCCCCGCTCCCCTGCTCAGGCTTCCTGCAGGACTCTTCTCCTCCACCTCTAGCCCCGCAGGGAGCCTCCTCTCCCTGTTGCAGGAGTGAGTCTCTCACACAGTCCCTCCCCTGCAAGAGTTCAATTCTGTGTTCCCTACAGCGTTTGCCTGCGCTGCCAGCACTTCACTGTTGAGACTTCCAGTCACCAGGGAGCCCAGAGCTGGCCCCAGTCAAACTTGCCCCTCTGGGCAGAGCCGCCACTGCCCAGAGTCGACCTTGGCCCGCCGGCCGGTCAGTTGGGAATACCTCACCTACTGTCCTGCTGGCCTCCTCTGTCTCTGGGCTGTGCTCCCCTGTGTCCAGATGCTTTCCGTTCCAATTCCTAGGGTCCTGAAGACGTCTCCCACTCCCTATCTTGTCCTCTAGCTGCTTTGGTACTCAAGAATACCATCAGCACTGCTCTCTACTCTGTCACCATCTTCCTGATCCTGTTTTTCTTCTTTTTAAGGACAATGTCACTGCTGAGGTTCTTGCTCCAAATGAGCCCCTCCTCCCAATCTCATTCTCTTTCTTCTACAGAGATATGTCTTTATTTAAAATGATACTATCTTTAGTCATTATGCACTAGCTTACATTTTCTCATTTTTTTCTCACTTTAACAAGGACAGGGAGAATTTGTGGATTTAAATCTTAGCTCAGCCACTTACCAGTTTTGGCCTTGGGAAAATTAAGATCTTCTCTGTTTCCTTTTATTAAAATGAGCTAATAATAGTGCCTGTCTCACTGGATTGTTATGAACACTCAATGAGTTGATATATGTAAGATCTTTAAAACAGGACTGATGATAAGTACAAAAACTTAATCAAATCTTTTATTTAGCATGAACATATTTTCATTCCTTCTGAGTGTCTCACTTCACTAAGGCATTTGTGGCTTGTGAGAACTCAAACTGAACCAGACTGAGATGATCCCTCTATAAAAGGTCTGAGCCAATGGCTCTGTTGCCCTCTTCCTGCCCTTTCACATGTGATGTACACGTAAGGGCTGCCAAGAGTAATTGGAGGGAAGTCACAGAATCACAAGGATTAGTCACTAAAAGTTTCAGATGGCAAACTTTATTGAGGCCTTCTGGACTGCTTTTTACATGTTCTTTCCCCTACATTTTCTATTCTATTTTTTTTTTTTTTTTTTTTTTTTTTTTAGAGAGAGAGAGAGAGAGAAGGTAAAGGAGAGAGGCAGAGAGGGAGAGAGACATCAATGAAGGCTACCTTTCACTGGGCTGGAGGCCTGGTTTGCAGCCCTGGTTATGTGCCCTGGCTGGGAATCAAATCAGCAACCTTTGGGTTTGCAGGCTGGCGCCTTATCCACTGTTGTGATGGACCAGCCGTCCCTGGATTACATACTCGGGTTTGGACGGCGGAGGATGCAAGAAAAAGAGAAGAGACAAAGTTGGGGTTGGGAGGCTTGCCCAAGCCGCAAGTCCCGTCTATTAATCACACTAAGCTTATATGCAGGTATTACTGGCACCTGCTCAACTGGAACCAGGAAGCTAAGCTAGCTGCAGAGAACAAGGCATAGCACACTCTCTGCTTTCCATGCTTCATGGGCTATGGGGTAAACACACTGGGCTGACTCCCTATACACGGTGTCCATTCCGAGTCCACCTGGCACTAGGGCTGGCCTTGCCAAACACCCATTTCTGCTAGCTGGGCCTTGCCAAACAGACTAGCAGTCCCTAACACACTGTGACACTAGCCAGGGCCATTTTCTATTCTTGAATGAAGCTGCTTCAGCCCTTTATGTTTTGTTTTGTTTTTTAAAGCTTTTATGGCTGGATGATTTGATAGGAAGTCTGAGCACATGCTTAGCACACCATCAAAACTGTAGCACCAATAAAAAGATAAGAAAATCAGAAAATGTTCAGAAATTTGAACCTACTTTAATCTTCTCATTTACAACATCTTATATTATTTCAAGATAATTATACTTTATAAAATTAGGATTTCCCCCTCACAATTAAACTGGGTGGGGTGAAAAGGTACATGATATTTTTTAAACTCTAGTGCCTTTAGACTTTAATTCCTTCCCTCTCAAAAGATGACTGTACATTTTAGTACAAAGAAACAATGAAGAATGAATGTCAGTCCCAAACTCACCCTACTTTCCAGAACATTAATCTTCAAGTGAATCTGTGCTCACATTCCTGCTGTATTTCTCTGTGTTAGTTTCAGAATGAAAGAAGCCCTGCCCTGCCTCAGGGTTATCTAACACCACTTCCATGTCTCTCTCTCTTTCTCTGTTTCTGTCTCTCTGTCTCTCTCTTTCTCTCCCTCTCTGTTAGTATATACTAACTTTATTTTTTATTTGTTATTATTTCATTGATTATGCTATTACAGTTGTCCTGGGTTTCCCCCCCTTTGCCTCTCTCCATCCATCATATGATGGATACTTAAAATTTATCTTTTTTTTTTTTTTTTTTCAAGATTCCATTCACCACTTCCAGAGAGAAGGGCAGGGTGGGAGGGAAAAAGTGAGAGAAGCATCAATGTATAGTTGCCTTTCACCTGTCTCCAGCTAAGCACCTGGCCAGAGACCTGGTTTGCAACCTGGTTATGTGCCCTGACCTTTGGACCTGTGACCTTTGGGTGTCAATCTACTGAACCACACCAGCCAGGGCAAAATTTATCTTTTAAAAAATACTTTATTTACTTATCTTTAGAGAGCGGGGAAGGGAGAGAAACATCAATGTGTGGTTGTCTCTTTCCCACCCTGAACTGGGGACTTGGTCTGCAACCCAGGCATGTGCCCTGACTGGGAATCGAAATCACAGGGCTTTTGGTTTACAGGCAGGCATTCCATCCACTGAGCCACAGAAGCCAGGGCTTAAAATTTATCTTTGATGAAATTAAACAGCTATTCTTGACTGAGAAAATCTATAGCCTATATTATCATATATTAAAACTAGAGACATTTTCATTCAGATAGTGTTCAGAAAAACAAGACCATACTTAACACTATTTTGACTCTCTTCACCAGGTTTAAATATGCATTGGAGGTAGAGCCAATGAAAAGCGATAAGAAAAAAAAAATAATTAGAGACAAAAACATAAGTAAAGAAGTACAACCATACCCATTTACAAATGATATGATAGTATATTCAAAACACACAAGGTAACCAATACAATGGTAATAAATATAAGAGATTCATAAAGAAGCAAGATATAAAATAAACTAAAAAATCAATAACCCTGGCTGGTAGCACAGTGGTTAAGGCGCCGGCCTGTGAACCCAAAGGTCGCAGGTTCGATTCCCCAGCCAGGGCACATAACCAGGTTGCAAACCAGGTCCCCAGTCAGGTCTGTGGCTGGAGGCAGGTGAAACGCAACCGTACATCGATGTCTCTCTCCCTCTCTGCCTCTCTCCCTTCCCCTCTTTCTAAAAATAATGAAATAAAATCTTAAAATAAAAAATCAATAACCCTCATTTATACAAATATTAAATAACTCATTAGAAAATTCAGTGAAAGAGAAAAACCCCATATAAAAAAAACTTTAACATAATATACTAAGAAGTGAACTTAAAACTTTGGAAACACAGGAGAAAAACTTTAAAACATTTCTGAAAGACACAAAATGAGAGATGAGACTTGAACAAAAAGAAAGACACTACTTATTCTTACAGAGAATGACTCAACATTGTGAAGTTGGTATGTATATTTTATGCAAAGTTTCTAAAAAATTAACAAGTCAGTTACGGGGTTAGACAAGCTTCTTGTGAAGTGTTTTTGTATGTGGGTAGGTATGCAAGAATAGCAAGGAAAATAGTTGAAATTTTTTTAAAAGCAAGGAGGCCTTGACTGGTGTGGCTCAGTTGGTTGGGCATCATTTAGAAAAACAAAAGATTGCCAGTTTAATTCCCAGTCAAGGCACATGCCTCAGTTGTAGGTTTGTCCCCAGTTGGGGGTGCATATGAGAGGCAACCAATGTTTCTACCTCCTTCTTTCTCCCTCCTGTCCCCTCTCTCTAAAACTGAATAAATAAAATGTTTTTATTTTTATTTTTTAAAGAAAAGCAATGAGAAGTGGCTAGTTCTACTAAATATTAAAACATACTGTAGTTCTGGCTGGTGGCACAGTGGATAAGGCACTAGCCTGCGAACCCAAAGGCCGCTGGTTCCATTCCCCAGTCAGGGCACATAACCAGGTTGCAAGCCAGGTTTCCAGTCAGGTCTGTAGCTGGAGGCTGGTGAAAGGCAGCCGTACATTGATGTCTTTCTCCCTCTCTGCCTCTCTCCCTTCCCCTCTCTCCAAAAATAATAAATAAAATCTTTAAAAAAATAGATATACTATACTGTAAAGCCTCTTTAGTTAAAACAGTGTTGAATAGTACATGGACAGGTAAACAACCAGTGGGACAGAATACAAGTCCCTAAAATTGACCCTAACATAATTGGAAATTTACTAGGTGATGAAGGTGATGTCTCAAATTACTTTTCGATAAGTAAATTGGAGCAATTGAATAGTTATTTTTAAATGTGATACAATAGTTTCAATAACTCAGATCATAAACAGGAATGAATTCCAAATAAATGAGAGATCTAAATGCAACAAGTAAAACCAACAAGTACTAGGGAAAAAATTTCTTCAAAAGTGGTGTAAGCCCTGGTTCATGTGGCTCAGTGGATTGAGTGCCAGCCTATGAACCAAAAGATCACTGGTTCAATTCCCAGTCAGGGCATATGCCTTGACTATAGGCCAGATCCCCAGTTGAGGGCATGCAAGAGGCAACCAATCAATGTATCTCTTGCGCATTGTTATTTCTCTCCTTCTCTCCTTTCCCTCTGCCTCTCTAAAACATAAATAGATAAAACAACAACAACAACAACAACAACAACAACAACAAACAGGTGTCAATATGAGTATGGTGACAACTTTTATAACTTGATTCAAAATCTAGAAAAACAATGTAAAATACTGGTAAATTGTACCACATAGAAATGAAATATTACTGCATAAAACAAAATATAAGTGAGAGGATATTTGCAATTTATATTAACAGTTAGGCAAATTTCTTTAATACTTAAATGTATTTTAAAATCAAGGTGAAGAGCCTACAATCTTCATTAAAAATATGCACAGAAAAATATATTTAAATAGGTATTTAAAAAATCAATGTCAAGAGAGAACCAAGATGGCAGAGGAGTAAGTGGAGCTACACCAATCTCCTTCCAGGACTCATCTGAAATTACAACTTAATTGAGGAGAAATCATCCACAACAACCAATAGAACACCAATTGGAGAGAAGTCTTATTACCAGGGACAGAACAGAAGAGCCGATTCATCACAACATGACTGGTAGGAAGTGCAGGATGCAAGAAGGCTGGTGGGGCTCCCACAGGCTGCAGCTGAAGGGACGGAGAAACACCTCAGCAGCTGGGTTTCTACCGGAGAAGGGTGGGATCTAAACCACCAACTGAGCTCCCCAGCCTACAGCAACACAGCTGAGAATAAAACAGCACCCAGCTGTGAAAAGCAAAAAGCTGCCAGGTTTAGGTGGCTTGGCAGAGACAGCTAGAGACATAGTTCTTAACCAAACCACCCACAAAAATATATTAGCACCCACTTACCCTGGTCTCCAGTAGAGGGGGGCAACGAGGACTAGAGACACTTAAGGAGGGTTTGAGGCCTTGGCTTTGAAGAGAGAAATGAGGGAGTAGCCCACAAGGTCCCAGTGCTGACCCATCCTCCACACCACAGGCATACCACTCTTCTCCAAGCAGTGGTAGCCTGAGGAGAAGCCATGGTCATGCCCACATAAATTAATTTGCCTTGCCCAGCAGTGCCTAAATCTGATGGTTGTTCACAGATCAATTGAATTAACAACTCAAGGAGACAAAGATGGTGGATCTTTGGTGTCTCCAAAAGGCTGAGTAGGTCCAGACTGGGACATGAGTTGATGTCACCAGGGGTGGATCCAGAAAGTAAAGAAAGTGCAGCTCCACATGACAGAAGGTCACACCTCAAATTCAAAACAGCCCAATCTAAGCAAAAACAAACAAGAAGAGTCACCTAAAATAATGAGAAAAAGAAACAGTCCATCACCAAAAGGTAAAGAGGAATCCTCCAAAAGACTACAAAGTGAAAGAGAGGCAAGCAAACTATCAGACATGGAATTCAAATAATGAATTCCATGACAGAGAAGCTCAATGAGCTCAGCTACTCAAAGAAAACTACAAACTACTCCAGGGGAACTATGAAGAACTCCAGGGAAACTATAAGCAATTTACCAAGAACTACACCAGCATTAAAAAGGACACAGAAACTATCAATAAGAGCCAGGAGGAAATGAAGTACACAATTTCTGAATTGAAGAACACAGTAGAAGGAATCAAATGCAGGCTAGAGAAAGCAGAGGATCGGATCAGTGAGCTGGAGGTTAAAGTAGAAAAAAAAAAAAATTCCCAGACAGTGCAACAAAATGAAAAAAGATTGAAAAGGAATAAAGAGGTTTTAAGAGAGCTGCAGGACAACATGAAACACAGTAATATTCACATCATAGGGATACCAGAAGGAGAAGAAAATAAGAAAAGGGTAGAAAACCTATTTGAAAAAGTAATGACAGAAAAATTCCCTAACTTGAGAAGAGAAAAAATCATGCAAGCTCAGGAAGCACTGAGGGTCCCAATCAAGAAGAACCCAAACAGGCCCACTCCAAGAAGCATTATAATTAAAACAGCAAATTTCAAAGACAAAGAGAGAATCCTAAAAGCAGCAAGAGAGAAACAGCTAATAACATACAAGGAAGCTCCAAAATGGTAATCAGCTGATTTCTCAACAGAAACACTACAGGCCAGAAATGAATGGCAAAAAATATTCCAAGCAATGAAAAACAAAGGCCTGCAACTAAGACTACTCTACCCAGCAAGGCTGTCATTCAAAATGGAAGGTGAAATAAGGAGTTTCCCAGACAAAAGAAGGCTAAAAGACTACATCTCCACCTAACCATCATTTTAAGACCTGCTAAAGGATCTGCTTTAGGAAGATGAAAAAACAGAGAAGAACACAGGTACAAAGAGAAAAATATTATAATGCATAATTACCTATCAATAGTAACCTTAAATGGAAATGGACTAAATGCACCAATCAAAAGACATAGGTTAGCTGAATGTATAAGAACCAACTTTAACTTATGAATGCCTTACAATAATCTTGTTTTTAAGTAGATCTTATTAAATAATATATAGTTTTGTATTCTTGTTGTATCACTATTACTGCAGGTTAAGTTTTTCTTAGATTGGAATTATTTTCTAAGTTGGAAAAATCAAGTTATTTCAATAACTTAGAAAAATCAAATGCAGTTAAGAAAAAAAGTAAGAAATGTGGATGTATATTATATAGAATACATACAATCTTTCTTATTCATTGTTAAAAATAAAAACCGAAAATATCTCAATGTCCTTCAAAAGAATTGTGAATTAAAAGTGCATTGAGATACAATGTCTCACACATCAGGTTGGCTAAAATTGATCATGTACTGTTGGGGTTGCAGCCTTATGGGAAAATAGCACTCTTTATCACTCCCATTACTGGCAAGAGCACAAAATGCTACAAATATCTAAAAAATAATAATAATACAATATGCAGTTACCATTTCATTCAGCATTCTTTCTT
This sequence comes from Noctilio leporinus, assembly GCA_004026585.1. NCBI lineage: Eukaryota > Metazoa > Chordata > Mammalia > Chiroptera > Noctilionidae > Noctilio > Noctilio leporinus. Next base: position 11,317 of record PVIW01009424.1, read on the forward strand.
CCAGGTAAACTGCACAAACATAGAACATGTCACAAGATTATTCATTGTGACACTAAATATCACCGTAAAATATGTGAAAAAGAACTAATGTTCATTTAGAGGAGATTAGTTATATGGTTATAGTTATATGGCACATTCACACAGTGGAGTGCTCTGTGGTAGTAAAGAAAAATTAGGAATATCCCATGAATTATGGAATGATTTCCAAGGTATGTTGTTAATGAGTAGAGATGGCTCAAGAGAGTTTTTATAATATGTAACTTTTGCACAAGACAGAAGAAATAAAAGTATGAGCTTATTTTTGCAAATAAAATGGAATTAGAGATAGGGATAGAAGTAAGATTTCTCATTCATTTTATACTTTTGAACAAAGTTACATGTTCACAAAACCAATTATGATGAGAAAAACAAACCCTGAAATTGAATACAAATGAACCTAACCGTATACTTGTTAACAAATATATTTTGTGTGCTTTTGTTATCTACAATGGAGAAAACAATCCAAGTAACTTGAACACAGTAGCCAAACTTTACTCCTAATTGGATATATTCTGAGATAAGGTAATGCAAAAATATTGCAAATTTTATTTACTAAATCTGTCATGCCTGGTGATAAAGTAGGCATTGAAATTTGGAATTTGTATTTGAATCTATTTTATATTTCTTGCAAGGTAGAGCATGTGACTAAATATATTGGTATAGCTGGAAAGCAGGGTTTTCACTATAGAAGGAAACATGTATATGGAATAAAGTAAAATTGAGAAGAAATCTTGTGGCTAGGTTTGAATTTGATGTGTGAGTATAAATTCTTTTTTTTTAATTTTATTGTTGTTGTGAGAGTATAAATTCTTAATTTCTTTATTTTAAAGTTTACATACATTAAAATGCACTCTTCACAGAAAATTTTTAGGGCAATGAAATTACTTTTTATGATACTATAATGTTACGTAAATCTCATTATACACCTTTCCAAACCCATAGAATGTGCAACACCGAGAGTGACTCCTAATGTTAACTATGGTCTTTGGGTGATTACAGTGTGTAACTGTAGGTTCATTGATCATAACAAATAGATCATTCTGGTGGGAGATGTTGATAAGCAGGGAGGCTATATGTATGTTGGGACATAGGTAAATAGGAACTCTAAACTTTTGGTTCATTTTTATGGTGAACCTAAAACTGTTCTAAAAAATTAAAATATTTAAAAATGTACTCTTTTGGTACATAAAATTATGACTTTTGACAAATTCATAGATTTATGTGGCCACCACCACCATCAAGATACAGTTCTTTCAATCATTCCCAAATTCTCTCATATTTCTTCATTTTAGTCAATCTTTCTTTCTCCTGCCCTTAAACCCGGTAACCAAAATAAATCCACATTTTTACACTATATTATATTTTCACTGAAGCAACCTAGTGATACCTAGAGTAACAATAAGCACACCTAGAACCCAGAACCTGGTTTCTATTTATAATTTTCTACTTAAAGAAATCAAGACCTCTTGGAAAAATTATTGCTATGTGTCAGGAAAAGTAAATATGAGACATATTGCTATGCCAAAAAGCAAGGAAGGACTCAAATATTAATAAAGTCATGTCAAAACAACATGGGAGCTTGTCTGAATGGACCTCTACTTGACAACATATGGAATAATTTAAGAATTAAAAGAATAATAAAAATTATTCTTAAAAAAATGAATTCATGAGTTCAAATTAGCATATACATACAACATTAGTTGAAAAGCTGCCAGGAGTAGATTATTAACACAGTCTCAAAATATTGCCAAATAGATGGCTTGTTACTTACAGAAAAAAGACATATCTTTAAAATGAAGACACCTATTTTGCATCTCTCTGATGGCTAGTGATGTTGAGCATTTTTTCATATGCCTATTGGCCCTTTGTACGTCCTCTTCAGAGAAATATCTGTTCAGGTCCTTTGCCCATTTTTCAATTGGGTTGTCTGTCTTTCTGGTGTTGAGTCATATAAGTTCTTTATATATTTTGGAGACCAAACCCTTGTCTGAGATATTGGCAAATATGTTTTCCCATACAGAACTAATGAGCAAAAAGTAAATAAAAACAAAAACAAAAACAAATGAGCAAAATAAAACCAGAGGCATGGAAACAAGGAACAAACTGACAGTTACCAGAGAAGGGGCAAGGGAGGGAGAGAAAAGGAGCAAGAAGGGAGAGGGTCTAGTCAAGGAACTAGTATAAATGAACCATGGATATGAACAAAGGGTGGGGATCGAATGTGGGAGAAGGAGAAGTGGGTGGGACTCAGGGGACAGCAATGGGGGTAAAGGAGGACAAATGTAATACAGCAGCAATAAATTAATATAAATAAAATGAAGACATCTACACTTAACCACACTCACCAAATGATAAAGCTGAGCATCACCCATAGTGAAACAACCAGTTTTATGTTATTTTAAGCACTTACTGCACCAGCAGAAACAGGATATAATGTTACATAAGTATCTTTTTTCAAACAACTTTTAACCTGGAGCTAATCAATCATGGGGAAGCAATCAGATAAATCAAATGTGGAACATTCTTCAAGACAGTTAGTCTGGACTAAAAAAAAAAATCACTATTATTATTATTAAAATTAAACAAAAAACAACACATTTATGGACTAAGAAAATTTAAATATGAATTGTATATTAGATAATATTGATTTATTTATTGTGGTATGATATGGTAAAAATGATATCTCTGTTCTGTCAAAGAATATGTTACTCTTAGAATATGTCTTCTGACCTATTTAGGGCTAAAATGCCAGGCCAAATTCTTACTTTCAAATAGTGTTTTTAAAAAGTGTGTATATGCATTTGTGTGTGTGTGTGTACATAGATCATAATGTGAAAGGGTTCCCCACTGGCCAAGTTTTATTTTCAGCATTAAAAGGAATGAAATTTTTCAGAAAGAAAACCCATGAAAATGTGAGAGCAAACTGTTAATAGTGAATCCAGATGAGGGGTATATGATTATATTTTAAAGTTTTCTTTAGATTCAAAACTTTTAAACAAAAATAAATAAATAAATACAAAGATACTGGAATAAAATATAATAGAAGTGTAAATGAAATATGAACAGTGAACTCCACAGGAGAGAAAAGTGAATTCCATAGGAGTAACATTTTGATATTTTCTGACAATTTTTATTTTTTAGATTTGGCTTTGTGGTGGCCTAATGTAATAGACATCTTATGACTAAAATTCACATCTTAGTTTAGTACACACTGTTAAATATAATTCACCATATTTTTAATATTTAGGTCTAATCACTTAGAAATAGACTATCTGTACTTTCCTATAAGAAAAACTCATACAAATTTTATGAAATATAAGGATAGAAAAGTAATTCCTCACTTTACAAAAACATTTAATGAATTGTTGCTTTAGGTAATGATTTCCTTTAGTGCACTTATGAAAACTAATTTAATGTATCAATACATTAAATACAAATAGATAAAACAAGGTTAAAACTAATCATTATTAAATCTTTGTGTATTCAAAAGGATACTTTTTGGGTGAGATTGTCTAATATACTCAGTGAGATGGAGGGGTTTTTTATGTATTAAATTGATCATCAAAAAATAAATAAATAAAATTGTTCATTAAATTGTTCCTTAATATTTATTTTTTCACCCAAATACGTTGTGTAAAATTCATCTATTCTTGGCCAATTTCAAAAGCCAGACTTTTCCACTGATTCCTACTCTATAATAGAATTGAAAGGTTGGTGGAAATAAGGAAGTGGAAGAATTTATTTTTCTCCCCAAACTCTGCAAAAATTTTGAAGGTGGTATTCCTTATCTTGATGTTAGTCAGTAGTATTCATGCTCATTGAATCCACTGTTGACATTTAATGTGATTTTTTGGATGGGTGTCTATGTGGCTAAACTCAGGAATAAATTTACCTTAGTAATTTCAAAGTGCCATTTTCTGACCTATGCTCTGCTTTCTCTGCAGCTTCTCTGAATGACTGCTTTCCTTTCTGGTGCAATTTATATTAGGCTTCTAACCACCACAGGGACACTTATTGTTTCAAAATCATAAAGAAAAAGTGAACAGTTAATAAAAAGACAAATATATCTGGCTTATTAGAAAAGTCTTAAATCTCAAACTCTAGAAGCTAAAATCATATATAAACTTACTCCATCTTAACATATCAAATAATATCCCTTCTATATGCTTGAATTGAAGTCTCCAGCATCTTTGTTTTTCTCCATTTGTGAAAATGAAATCCTCCTCTGTGAGGTGGAAACCCTCTATCAGCTTCTTGGAACTGAAATTCAGAGAGATTAAGGCTGAAGGATTTTCCTAGGATGTTTATATCTTGCCTGCTTTCCATACGCCCTTACGCCTGACTTGTATTTTCATCTTCTCTTCATTTTTCTCCAGCTGATTCTTGCAAAATGACCCACAAAACTACTTTTACTGAAGCTACTTTCAACTTGCATAAACCATTTGGAAGCACTTCAGTCACAATCTCTAAAAAAATAATTTTCATAAATAATCACAATGAGAGAGAGTTCAAGAGTTTAATTCCTGATTTTCACCACTGATGAATCTTATTTGACTTTTCCCACAAAGTATTCCTTTCTGGCAGAGAAACTCTTTCAAGTCACTCTACTTGCATTCAAAAACCTTTCAGCATCAAGCAATATACAGGTGATTTTCATTTCTTACTTAACAGTATTTTACATTTGTGTATCTAATTAAAAATCAATACTCAGTAGGTATCCTGTTTATATATTTCATTGAAAATTATATTTCATTTCATTTACATGGCATGCCTCATAATTCTGTAGATTTAATTTCCATGTAGGGTACAATAATATTCTGTTTTCACAGTGATAACAAACATCATTCCCCTTTCGATACTACAGAGTCTGTAGGAAGGAGATAGATGCTTTTCATTCCACTAGTATAAGTATACACATATAAATCATGATATATGTGTATAATAGTATTAATAAAATATTATTAATAAAGTAGCTCAAACTACACTACTTAATTGGTCACTAAAATGTTAATATCTATTTAAATCATACTGATAAAGACACTTGTAAGCAGTAGTATCAGTTAATAAAGATCACATGAAGTATCAGAATAAATTCCTTGAGTGACCATCACATAGAACAGTAAAACTTTAAAAAATTCTGGAATAGGGGTTTATGAAGTACTATAGTATATAAGTCTGAAAAAATTTAATCAAGCTTATATGATGATAGATAGCTAGAGCAGGCTCAAATGTGTTTTGACCAAATTTGATGGAATCTATTTGTATTTTAGAATTTAAAGCTCGACATTCTGATGGCATTTGAAACAATTACTAGTTAATTTCATTCTATGGCTTTGTTCTCCAGCATACAGATAGAATATCATCTATTAGCTCAACATATGCATTAACTTGCATTGAAAAAAAAAAACAACCCACATTGTTTGTCCATGGATACTCTACATTGTTCACCTTTGCCAGGGGAAGAATGAAGCAATAAAGAAAGAGAGAACAGAACACGCAAAGAGTGGAGATAAGAAAGAGTATAAACTCTTCAGCAAAATAGAAAAGTTTAAGTGGAAATGAGATAGCCCTTTCTGTCTTAGAACAGAAACTCAACTCCAAGTACTTAGGGGAAAAAAAGATATTTTCAACTTAGTTTACTGGGATATTTAAGATGGGCCATGAGTTCCTTACACAGCTAGTTCTTGGATGCAAATAATATGAGATCTAGCATTTCTTTAGCCCATATCTAGTCTCTGTTTGTCTCATGCCTAAATAAGCTTTCTTCTTGAGCAGCAACAGTGACTCAGGACAAGTCCAAATTTATGTAGTCAATTGCTCTAACACCTCAGAAGAATCAGGATGTTTTTCTTCCCCTGTGTGTGTTCAGATCAATACTACCAAAGGACTCTTATTGGCCCTGCTGGGGACCTGTGCCCATCATTTGTCCAACCACCGTGATAGGAGAGTGAGGTACTCTGTCCAAGCTTCCTAACATGTCTGTTCCATGATTTGTGTAGCAAAAAAGGAAAAGAGATGTTGAGTAGGTAAAAATAAATATATAAGTAGTATGTCAATGGGCAGATGCATTGGTAGGTAGGAATGTAAATACATAATTGGTAGGTGATAGCTAGGCAAACAGATAGATGACAGATATTGATTGATATAAATAGGTTGATAGATAATAATGATAGATGATAGAAAGATAGATGATTGATAGATAAGAGAGAGAGAAAAATTCACATCAATAAAATCATGTGTCTGAATTTCAGCTTTACAGTCTGGTATTAAAGCTATTTGTAAAAATTAATTTGACATTTTCCATTTTGGTTTACTTTTGTATATATTTGTCTATGGGTGTTTTCTAAAAATTAGTGCTTTATAGTGGTTGAAGCACAGGCTTCAAAGTCAGACTGGTACTTTTGAATCCTCTGCCAAGGACTACCAATATAACCTAGGGCAAGTTAGCCACTCTCAGCTTCAATTATTGTCACATGTAAAGTGGTAATAATCATATATACTTCATAAGAGATCTATAAAAAGTGGAATAGTACTTTTAAAATGCTTAGCAGATTACCTGACATAGAAAAATGTCATTAAACACGTTATTATCATTAGTACTAAAACTATTGTTATTAATATCAGATTTCTGTATACATATTCTTGATCACCCTCCATGCCTGTGGTAGGAATCACTAAACCCATTTACTGCTGTTTAGACATTAAAACAAAGTCATTCCTGGAATATGCATTATGCATCAGAGAGCCCTGGGCCAATGAACTACTTTCCAATGTCTACTAGCCAGGCAGAATCATCCATGCAGTCATGCTGCACATTTTCATTAATAATGCACGCATTGGAAACTATTTTCCAAAGATCTTGATAAGGCCAGAGAGTAGGATCCATGTGGAAGACTGAGGTTACAAGAAAAGCAGGTCTCTGATTTCCATGACATACCTAGAATTCCTTTATGAACTTCCCCAAGGCATTTCCTACCAGAGTGAGATATAGTAAATGATAATGCTTTCTAAAAAGGCAGAAATCTACCAAAATGTTAACATGACAATTTTTAGTGATATTTTTCTACTAGTTTTTCTAAGCAGACATTTTATTACTTTTATTTTAATTTTTTACAAAACAACACCATTAATCAGTACTACATTTCAAACTCTGTTCAGGAATTACTATCAGGGCAATACATCCTCTTTATTTATATATTATTTTATTTTATTGTAGTTCAATTACAGTTGTTTAAATTGGTCCCCCATTGCTCTCCTCTGCCCTGCCCACCTCCCACCTGGCTCCCAGTCAATCTCCACCCTGTTGTCCATGTCCATGGGTCCTTTCGTTAACTAGACCCTTCCCTTTCTTCCCCCTTTATCCTCCTCTCCTCTGGTCTAAGTAGGCTCCTTAAATATAAAGTTGTTTGTATTATATTCTTATCTTTTTAGATCTTACTGAATTTGTGGTTATGCCCAATCTTCAGTTGTAATATTCTTTATCTCTGCATTTTTCCTTTTATCCTTAATCTCAATAGGGATTAGACTATTTTATTAGTGTTTTCAGAGGACAAACTTTTGGTTTGTCTTTACTGTTTTATGCTATCATTTGAAATATATGCACAGTAATACTAGTTACATCTCCTTGATTTAATTGAAAATTTTAGCATTATGCAAGAATATTTTCAATATATAAAACTGCCTTTTACCTTAATAGTCAGTTTTGTCTGAGCTTAGTACATAGTGTTCCCATGAGCTTCTTTAGTTACTGTGTAAGATTGATGTGCTATTTCCATCCCTTTACTCTCTGCATGTTTTTCATGAGTACTGATAAAAAGCAAATAATTGATGTTTTGAAGAGTAGGAGAAATGATCCAATCAATGCCTCATATTTTTCTTGTTTTCTTTTTTGTTCTTCTGATTTTTAGCCCTTTTGATTGCTTTGCTTGGTTTATTATTTTTTTAATCCAATCTTTTCTCCTACTGATTTGAAATCTATACCCTCTTTTTCTATTTTGGTTCTTATCCTAGTGGTTTATGATACATTTCAATTTAATATCTAAAGCTAGTGTCATAACCACTACCCTCAAATAATATAAGGAAATATATAACACATATTCAGATCAATCCTTTTTCATTTTAGATTATTTTTTGTCCAATAATTTAGTTTTGTTATTTTTTCCAAATTCCACAAGGGATATTATTTTATCTAAAAATATTTGTTTGAGCCCTGGCTGGTGGATCAGTGGATAACATGCCAGCCTGTGAACCCAAAAATCGCTGGTTTGATTCCCAGCTAGGTCACATAGCCAGGTTGCAAGCCAGGTCTCCAGCCAGCTCTGTGGCTGGAGGCATGTGAAAAGCAACCATACATTGATGTCTCTCTCCCTTTCTGCTTCTCTCCCTTCCTCTCTCTCTGGAAAAGATTTTTTAAAATCTTTAAAAATAAATAAATAAATAAAAATAAAAATATTTGTTTGGATTTAAGTAAATATTCATCAATTTCTTTTTTACCACTCTTTTTAGAATCATGAACTTTCCTTCTGAGATAATATATTCTCTTACTGAAATAAATTCATTGGCAGTCCATTGATGTAGATTTTTTAATGATAATATATACATATATAATCTGAAAATATATTTATCCTATCTTCTATTTTTATTTTTTCTGGGAACACATTTCTAATTTGTAAATTATTTCCTCCTATTCAAATTTATTATTTTATTTCCCATTTTCTTACATTGTTGCTATTAAGAAAAATGTTTTCAGTTTAATTATACTTTTATAGGGGCCTTGGACCTGTGGTGTTCAAGGATAGGTAAGTGTGAAAGATATGTGTCATCCCAGCTTGAAATAGGAAACACCCTTGTGTAGTTTCCATTATTTTCTTCCCTTTCTAAAGCTAACATGAGATGGGTTGGGATGGCAGGGTGTCAGAATTAAAGCATCTTAGTCTGCTGACTCACTGAGTAAAGAACAGACAACTGGAAGCATCATCTTTGCAAATGTTTGCATTAAGCCACTGAAATGTAAAGGTTATTTTACCACAACATAGACTACACTACTAATATACAATACCTCTGAGTATGTTATCTCTCTTCTATTCTTTCCATAGTCTTCTTCTGGGAATGCAATTAAAGATACGTTACAATACCTATTCTACACATAGCTTAATCTCTCTTTCATAGTTATCTCATCTCATATTTTGTTCTACTTCTACACATATTTTGTTACATAAACTAATATCACTTGTGGAATTTTTAGTTTTCTAATTTTCTTTCCAGTAATCTTATCTAACTGATTTATTTAAGGATGAAAGTTCTATTTAGTGTTTTTCAAATCTTTTAGGTTTCAGTTTTAATCATTTCTTCCTACACACTCTACCTTGTAAAACTTTTATTTCTCAAAATATTTTATACAGAATAATTTTATATTACCAATCTAAAAATTTTAATGGCCAAGTTTTTTGAAATATACATTTATTATTTTTTTGTTTGTTTGTTTTTGCTGACTTTCCTTCATGGTAGTTGATTTCCTTGTGTGGATGGTACATTTGATTTGTGGGACAAAGTTCTGAATCTATGGAAACCTGAAGAACTAAAATACGTTGCTCTCTTTCAGTGAGAATTTAATTTTATTTCCTTTTGAAGTCCAGTTTTGCAACAGACTAGGATTGTTTTATTATCAATTTGAGTCCATTTCTGCAAGGTCAGGTTTGGTTCCCCAATTTTATATCTAATCCAATGCTTAGTCTCCTGTTTACAGCACTTGCCTTCAAGGAAACCTGATTTAGGGCTTGCTACTTTGTCTGTTAGCCCCTTAGCAGTCTCTTTTAATCCATGGTCCAGTAAAACAATAAGTTTATGCTAGACATAGGTGTTTTATAGCAGGTGGGTTCTTGGCAAATCCATTCTGCCCTACCTCCTATTTTTATACATCTTCCAATTCCTATTAGTACCTAAAGCCAGAAAGATATACTTCTCATTTTGTATCATCTATCTTCATCTACCTGTCTATAGAGATAGATAATTGATTGCCTCTAACATATAGACAATGATAGATACCTTTATTCACAGTACATGTTTCCTCTGCATGTTGTGTACGATTTAATTTGTGAAATGCTGTTAAAGTAAATTAGAATATAGTATATAAAAGGCTCATTGTTTTTCTTTAGCTACTATATTGAATGTGTGAAAGAGAAACTGATTTCCCATTCTAATTCTGTAGCTCTGTATACTCCATAAATCAAGAGCTTGTATAGTTTATTAAAATAATGATATGAATGTTAAATTCATATGTAAACATTAAAAACTAATATAATCTTTTGAATGCCTGTTGTTAGTTTTTTATAGCCTTTTCTTCCACTATAGCTTGAACAACAGATAAATAACTAGATGTTCATATTAGTATTCAAGTAACAAAGTAAATTTCCTCCCCCTACTAACTAAATGAAAAGTACCTAATCTAGTTGTGAACTGAAAGTATCATTTACATTGCAGTCATGTTTTCTGTTACATGTTGAATCAAAACTTAAAATGACAATATTGACAGAAGTAGTCCATAGAATAGGCTAACACTGCAAATGCAAACATAACACTGACGTCAGAGAACTGGGATTCAGATTAATTGCTAAATAAGCTAGATTTCTCAAAGGAAATACCGCACATTCAGGTAACAAAGAAGCTTTGCAAAAAGGTAGTGGTGGATTCTTTTCTTGTGTTCTTTAACTTTGCATGTTCGGTGAGCTAAGAAGGGAAGTATGTCTGTTGGCTGTGCAAGTAGCATAGAAAACACCTTATAATAAAAACAAATTGAACTCACATAAACTGTTTGGCTTAGGTCTAGCCTGCCATACTCATGAGTTTCATGTGTGCCATATTTTCATGTATTTGTATTCACTAATGGTAAGATTAAGGATGATAGCTATCATGAATTATGTCTCTGAATTGTTTCTTTTAATTTTATAATACCTTTAAAGTAGGTATTATCAAAATCTCTCCAGTCTACGGATGAAAAAAGAGGGCCCAGAGAATGTTAATGGTAAAAATGGCAAGTGTTGAAAACTGTCTTCTAAGAGCGTTTTTAAAATCAGTCTCATCACAGTACTACTATAGGTTGCTAATCCATCTCCCTAGAATTTGGGCACAGTTGTTAGATAATTTTATTAAATGTGCAAATAAATTTCTTATCAACAAATTCAGTACTGAGCAGGACAGTGCCTTTATTCCATTAAAAAAAAAAACAAGTTTATCAAGTATTTTAACATGTTGAATTGTATCTAATATAAAATTTAAAGGAGGGATAAAAGCCATAATATTTTGGTTAAGAGAAGAATTCTAGAGCCCTGGCTGATGTGGCTCAGTGGATTCAGCACCAGCCTGAGAATCAAAGGGTCACTCTTTGGATTCCCAGTGAGGGCTTATGCCTGGATGTGGGCCAGGTCCCCAGCTGGGGGTGCAAAAGAGGCAACCACATATTGATGTTCCTATCCCTCTCTTTCTCCCTCCCTTCCTTTAGCTCTAAAAATAAATAAATAAAATCAAAGAATGATTAAAATAAGGAATAATAGATATGTGTTTACCAGCAATATGCCTAAGAATTTTAATTTACTTTAAGATAGATGGCAATTCAAAGAAAGGGAAAACCTGATTAAAAATTTTAAAAAGCTTATTGAAGGAGAAGATACAAGCATGGGAGTCTGTGTGGAATGAACAGGGGACTGCAGGAAAGGGAGGTTTCTGATAGAAGTATTTACGATTCAGATTAGTGTGAAGGTAGACACTTAGCAAGCCATTAAAAATATCTTGGTGCATTGACTTTATATTTGGGGTTTGGAACCAGGAGAAAGATGATAGATTAGAAAGGCAGAGTAAAAGAATAAATTGGCTTGACAAATGATGGAATTGGAGAGGTAAACAAAATGTCAAATATAATATCAGTTCTGGTTTGCGTGATCCTGGGGTCCCAAATGTCCTATCCTTCTGAGCTCATCCTCTCATATAACAGCCAAGTAAAATACCTGAAGTTTTCACGGTTCCTGATTGTAGAAAACTGAGTCTGCTGTCACCTGTTTCCTCTGGGTCAGGACTGCTGCTGACACAAGCTCTGTTGACCCCTCCTGCCTAATTGTCAGAAGCGGTATTGCAATGTGGTTATGAGCATGGGCTGAGGAGTCAGACCAACTAAAAAATATTAAACTTCCTAACTGAATGTTCTTCACAGTTATTTAATCCACATGCCTCACTTTTCTCAACTATAAAATGATAATTACTACCTGTAACTACCTTATTGGGCTGTTCACTCATTTATTCTGCAAATATTTCACACTGACCCACACAATGATCACTGTATCAAATATCTTGTGTTCTGGGAGAAAATAGCTAAATTCATAATAATCACATAAAGAAGGCATCCTCTTACTGCAGAGAAATTTTGTTCTTTGTAACAATTTGAGGCATATTGCCAAAGCCAGGAAACCTATTTCAATGTTTTCTCAGGAAATAAAAAAGCAGACTCCTCCCCACCTCCACATCTACCCCTACCCCACACACAAAATATCTGTCACAATTTCTAGACCATGAAACTTTCACTATCAGGCTTTCTAAATAGCATACTATTCCCCAGTATATTATTCATTGCAATGAGAACCCAAGACTGGAAAGCTGTGTGTGTGCCTGTGTGTGTCTGTCTGTGTATTTGCTAGATATGGAAGAAATGAGTAGTTTGGGAAATGTTGAGTTTCAAGAGTTAGCAGTATTACTTTACAAAAGTAAAGTTTACAAAAGTTTGGAAGGCATTTAAGTTGGAAATGTAAGTATTCTATACATATATTAAATAGTCCAAATTTAAGTAAACAACAAATGCTTATCCAGTGGCTTGAAATTATGAACTCTGTATTTCAGGTGACTGAGTATTATTGGGGGGAAAAACCCATAACTAGAGTTAATCCAAGAGGATTCTTTTCCCTCTTTGAGTCAGAAGTCCTCAATTGTTCCCAGTCATCTATTAAAAACTCTGAATTCACAGTGCAGCTCTCAAGGCCCTCTGTGATCCAGCATTTCTGTCTTTGTCTAACATTTATTCCTAAGTTATTCTAAGGTGCAGCTGGTTGGGAAGCCCCATTCCTGTGTTTTTATGTTGCCATTCAAGTTCTTTCCTAGATCTGAAAATGCTAGTCTTCTCCATGCTCCAAATATGTTGTTCATTTTTATCACCAAAGACCATATTTTCCATAAAAATTTCTTGCTTACTCAAACTGGCTTGTCAGTCCCTCCTCTGAACTGTCAGAGAGCTATACATAAATATGACACAATCCTGTCTTTCTTGGGCCATCAATATTGGTGACATAAATCTGTCATTATCAAAAACAGCTTATACACTTTCCAAAACTAAGAAATCATTTCTGATTTCCCCAATTCCTGGGATAAGGTAGATATTTGATACATGTGTATTAAATAACCAGAAATTTGCCTGTTGTTCAAACCAAATAAAATTAGTGAGTTCAGAACAGATTTCTTAACTCACTCCTAGATTTACCAGAATTATTTTTAATTATTTATTTTAATAATGCCTATACCAAGGCATTTTCAAGAAAATGACATTAGGTACCATTTCATTTAGAACTACGTGGTACTAGTTTAATTTTTATCAGTGGCTCCAGCACTTCTGAAGGTGCTGAGGTCAGCCCAGAGGAAAACAAGAACCAGAACTTTCTCAAATCCCATGGGAGTCTCTTTAATTTCTATTTAAAATAAAAGGATCAATTTTTGAAACATGCAATTCCATGCCATTTCTTAGTTTAATGTTTTCAGTCTCAAATGTCTACAGCATTTTTTTTTTTTTTTTTTTTTTTTTTAAGATTTTATTCATTATTTCCAGAAAGAAGGGCAGGGAGGGAGGAAGAAAGGAGAGAAACGTCTACATACGGTTGCCTTTCACCTGCCTCCAGCCAAGGACCTGGCTGGAGACCTGGCCTACAACCTTGTTATGTGCTCTGGCTGGGAATCGAACCAGTGAATTTTGGGTTCGCAGGCCAGTGCCTATCCACTGAGCCACCAGCCAGGGCTAGATGTCTACAGCTTTAATAGAAGTTGTCCGAAAGGAACTGGAGTTTTCAGTGGGTGCACCAACTGTTATGTATGCTGTTTAGATTCCCCTTTCATGACAAAGGTGCATATATTCTGCCAGTTGCCAGAACTATTGGCTTCTGCCAGTTCTCAGCTATGTCTCATCCTAAGAATTGCCATCACCCAGAGGAGTGATGCCTAGCCTTTGATCATACCCCTTCCTCGGGGATGCTCTATAGCCAGTGACTGGTAAAAGTGCAGCTACCAAGGCTTATTTGGAAGAACTCTGAAGGTCCATCCCAGCCCCATAACTCCTTGTGCGACTAGCCTCTATTGCCATTGCACCAAAATTCAATTTCTCCTTCCTTCCACTTCCAGCTTCCCGCAATCCCTCATAGGTTTTGCTCTTAGAACACATTTGAATATGCCACATGCCTAGTTCAAGGGAACCCAGTCTAAGGCAGTGAAAGAAAAACATGATTAAGTAAACAGAATGTAAATGTACCTTGAATAATCAAAGTTTTAAAATCGCTTATTCAAATACAATAAGTCAATTACTTTTAAGGTAAATGCCAGAATGACATCCCTTTTGTAAATATTCACTAAGGGGTTTATCGTGTATGGTGTTTTAATTTCCAGTTTCTGACACTTTAAGCAAAAGCTGCATAAATGCTCACTTGTCAAATTCATACACATGCACAACCATCAAACAAGTGAAGTGACAGCTAATCAAAATATGAAAAACTGAGTGATATTAAATTTCTCTCCAAGATATTCTAGCATGAATAAAGATGCTAGCAGTTTCTTTCTATATGAAAAAAATTAAAAAAGCAAACAAAAATTATTTTACTAAGGTAAAGTTATAATAAAAATGTGAGGAAACTTAAAAACTGAATCATTTCTTTATTTTTCACATTCTTTACTTCATAAGGCTTTTTTCTGCTCAGTAACAATCAATATTGTTCTTCGCATTGTTAGCTTATTTACATTTTTGTGCTATTCTCCTCAATTTTGTTTCATTTAATATTTTAAAATGGGAGCAATATGCACCAGACTATAAACAGTTTATATATATTGAAAAAAATAGAGATTTTATGAAATTGTATAAAAACTCTTTTAGCAATACCAGATGTCACCATTGTGTCAAAAAAAAAAAAGAAAAGAAAAATGATCATTTTCAGTGACTATAACATCTTTAAAAACATTTATAATTACAATTATAATGATATATTTATTTTAACAACCATAGTTTATTAATTAAAGCATTAGAAAGAGAGTGGAAGATCAAAATCTACTATCCCACTGTAATGTTGTGCAAATTGTTCTGACTGTAGCAGGTAGATACAGAAACTAATCAATTCTAACGGATCAAGGGGAAGCTTACATAAGGAGGCATAATTTGTGAAAAAGAACCTTTCACTCTATGCAAAAACACCAGAATGCTGCTTGATAGCTCCTGTATTGTTTATGACAACTTATGCCACAGCATAGAGAGCAGAGTCATGTATATTTCAGCACATTCCTCATTCTGTTGTATAAAATATGTAAAAAATGCCTAAGACTAGCAGAGAAGAAAAGATACACTATGTTGCCTTGGGTTTAACTCGCCAAATGGCAATTCATTAATTGAAACAATAGGGCAGTCTTATAAACACATAGATGATCTTCCCATTATAGCCTGTGTTGATGACAAACCAGTTATTCTTGCTCAAGCTGAAATTAATATAGGTGTAGAAGTATAGGCTGCTAGAATTCAAATATTTCTCTTCCCACTGTAGTAGTATAGTTAAGTACACACACAGAGACATACTCACACATGCACCCCACAAACAAGGCAGATTTAGAATTACACCACCCAAAACTGGCAAGCTGTGAGTTAGGTGATACCGTACAATGAATGTTTAGCAAATGATGGAGATCTCAGAGACATATGGTTTGTTACATTAATTCCTATTAAAAATAGCTTTTTAAATTTTTGAATTGGGAGAGGTGAGGTAAGACAGGTTAATCCTCCCACAATGTAATGAACCTCCTAAAGGTGTAATGGAGATAGAGATGCTCAAATTTGTGCTGTAAAAAAATCACAACTGTGAGGTAGTGATTTAAGAGTGAAACTATAGAGGATTCCAGATCTGGACTTTTGTATTTTCTGTCATTCAGTTCCATAAACCTAGATTTCCTGGCTTGATAATTAACTTTTAGAGGAGAACAATGATAAAAATGGTGCTGTTAAATCACTCCTTGTAATTTAACACTTGGCACTTGGCCAAAGAAGTCTCTAGCAGATACATGAGATCCATGTGTTGGTAAGCATTGAGTAGGGCTGTGATATAAAACAGGATAACTCTGAAAGTCTGAGAATGCACCCTGTTCTCTCCATCCTCACCTTCCTTCATTCCCTGACCTCATTTTTTTTTCGTCCAATACATTTAATATTGAGTTAGTCTTGAAAAATACAGGTTGACTTATAACCCTTTAAAACCTCTCTAAACCACCCCTGGCTGGTAGCACAGTGGATAAGGCGCTGGCATGCAAACCCAAAAGTCGCTGGTTCGATTCCCCAGCCAGAGCACTTAACCAGGTTGCAAGCCAGGTAGGTTCCCAGCCGGGTCCATGGCTGGAGGCAGGTGAAAGGCAACCATACATTGATGTTTCTCTGCCTCTCTCCCTTCCCCTCTCTCTGGAAATAATAATAAATAAAATCTATTAAAACCTCTCCAAACCTAGCATCTATTTATTTACTTACTTATCTGGTTGACACTGATTAACAAAATTATGCAGGTTTCAGGTGCACAATTCTACAACACATCATCTGTGCACTGTATTGTGTGTTCACCACCCCAGATCAACACCCTGACCTCTTGACTGGTTGACTGGTTTAACAGCCTAGTGGCTGGTCTTCCTGTCTCTATTTTCTCCACTCAACCTCCCAATTCATCCTGCATAATTGTTTTTTTTTTTTTTTTTTTTAATTTTATTGTTGTTGTATTACATCCATTCCCTTTATGCTCCCCTCTGTCTCCCTCCCCACCCCATCCTGCATAATTTTAATAGCCCTAATCACTTTGTACTTGAATTTCCTGTTTGTGCATTTATTCCTTTTCCTGGGAAATAACTTATTGAGAGAAGAAATTATACTCTACTGTATTTCTATATCCTATTGCAAGATGCATGACAAGGCATATAGTTCCTTGAATTTTCCAACAATAACTGGGAATGACAACCTGGACAGAATGCTAGAAAGGAAGTAAACTGGGAAGGACAGAGCAAGGTGCAAGATTAGCATTCTGCTGATTGGGGATGAGATTTTTAAACCTTAATATCTTGCATGTCAGAGCCTAGCACAGAATGAATATTTTAAAAATAATGTTAAATTAATGAATAAGCAGAGGAGTGGTTTACCAATAGGAACTTTCCTATTATAAAAGCTTGTGTTTCCTTGGTCTAAAATGCTCAAAAAGTAAGTATATTGATCCCAATAGTAAACTGAGCAGTTATGTTGCTCCCTTTTCTTGGAGCTCATTCCATTTTCAGTCCCCATTTTCAGTGTCTTCAAATAGCTTCCCATGTGTCTAAGCCCCAACCAGTGTCTTGTCCCTTCTGAGCCAATGGAAATATATATTTATCCTGTTTGTCATTCATTTCACAGATGTTATTATATTTGCTGTTCTGATGCAAAGTGTAAGTGGGTGGTGATTAAGTCATGTTTATTCTCCACCCCTTGCAACAAACTTCATATTTTAGAAAGGGATTTAGTTCCTTATTACAACATGGGCATTTGGAACTTGGTTTCCAGCCTCATCTGGTAATGGTGTTAAGTGACACCCAGGGTGCCCTTTCTGGCACATTCCATCAAACATCTCAAAGTTGACCTCATTCCTCAATCAAGAAAACTCACATTAATCTTACTTGCATTCTGACCCCACCTGACTCACATTCATTGGGCAAGACTGTACATAACTGACCTTTCACCTACCATTTAGAGAGATTCCCTTTCAAGGCCTAAGAGATTCCCCTTAAAGTGATATTGCATGGCAATTTATTAAGCTTTATTTTCCCTTCAGTTGTTGTGTAATTACTTAAAGGTGGACAAGGTGTGCCTCTCCTATAACAAGATAAACATATACTAAGGACTAGGCATTATTCATCTGTTTGGCCCCGTTTTTTTGTCACAGTGCTGGGTACAGATTCTGAACTATATTAAGTAATCTCTGCACTGCAGGACCGTGGGGATCAGGAATACCTGGAACCTTAGAATCAGATTTTAGTCAATACATTTAATAGGCTCTAAATTCCACATTACCAGCCTACTTCTCCACTGATGCACAACTCCACTGATGCAGCCATCTGGAAAGGAATGTTATTTTTAAGATTTTTTTAACATTAGGCATTTAATTTTTTTTTTTTTAATTTTATTGTTGTTGTATTACATCCATCCCATTTCCCCTCCTCCCCTCCCCTTGCCCAGCCAACTCATTCCCCGCCAAAGTCAATCCCATCTGTTGACCATGCCCATGGTTCTTCTATGCTAGTTCCTTGACTAAACTGCTCCCCTTCTTTGCCTCCTTTCCCCCCTCTCCCCCTCCCTTCTGCCCACTGAAGGTCAATTCATTATATTCATGTATCTGGTTCTGTTTTGCTTGTTTGTTGTTTTGTTCATTAGTCTCCTGTAATGGCTGAGATTATATGGTATTTGTCTTTCACTGGCTTATTTAACTAAGAATAATACTCTCCAGTTCCATCCATGTTGTTGTAAAGGGTAGGAGTTCTTTCTTTCTCCTGTGTAGTATTCCATTGTGTAAACATACGGAAGGTTTTGGATCCATTCATCCAATAATGGGCACTTAGGCGGTTTCCAGCACTTGACTACTGTAAATAGCACTGCTATGAACATAAGGGTATGTAGGTTCATATGAATTGATGTGGCAGGGTTCTTTGGGTACACTCCTAGTAGTGGAATAGCCGGATCAAAAGACAGTTCCATTTTTAGTTTTTTAAGGAAACTCCATACTGTTTTCCAGAGTGGTTGCACCAGCCTGCATTCCCACCAACAGTGCACCAGGGTTCCCTTTTCTCCACATCCTCACCAACACTTGTTTGTTGATTTGTTGATGATTGTCATTCTGACAGGTATGAGGTGGTATCTTATTGTTGCTTTAATTTGCATCTCTCTGATGGGTAGTGATGTTGAGCATTCTTTCATATGCCTGTGGGCCCTTTGTATGTCTCCCTCAGTGAATTGTCTGTTCAGGTCCTTTGCCCATTTTTTAATTGGGCTGTCTGTCTCCCTGGTGTTGATTCTCATTAGTTCTTTAAATATTTTGGATATCAAACCCTTGTCTGAGGTATGATTGGCAAATATGTATTCCCAGATGGTTGGTTCCCATTTAATTTTGCTAATGTTTTCTTGAGCTGAAGAGAGACTTTTTAATTTGACATAGTCGCATTTGTTTATTAGTTCTTTTATTTCCTTTGTCCTTGGTGAAATATCAGTAAACATATTTCTGCATAGGATATCTAATATTTTACTGCCTACATTTCCTCCAGGATGTTTATGGTGGCATGACTTATGTTTAAGTCTTTTATCCATGTTGAGTTTATTCTGGTGTATGGTGTAAGTTGGTGGTCTAGATTTATTTTTTGCATATCCCTATCTAGTTCTCCCAACACCACTGTTGAAGAGACTATTTTTACTTCATTATGTGTTCCTTCCCTCTTTGTCGAATATTAGTTGACCATAGAGTCCTGGGTTAATTTCTGGCCTCTCTATTCTGTTCCATTGATCTATATGTCTATTCTTAGGCCAGTATCAGACTATTTCGATGACAGTAGCCTTGTAGTATAGTTTGATATCTGGTATTGTGATTCCTCCCACCTTGTTCTTCTTTCTCAAGATTGCTGTGGCTATTCCTGGGCATTTTTGGCTCCATATAAATTTTTGACCTATTTTTTCTTGATCTATGAAGTATGTCATTAATATTTTAATTAGGATTGCATTGAATCTATAGATTGCTTTGGGTAGTATAAACATTTAAATGTTGTTAATTCTTCCCATCCATGAACATGGTATATGCTTTCATTCATTTGTATTTTCCTTAATTTCTTACTTCAATGTTCTATAGTTTTTTGAGTACAGGCCTTTTACCTCTTTGGTTAAGTTTCTTCCTAAGTACATTATATTTCTTGTTGCTATGGTAAATGGGATGTCTTTTTCTAGCTTCTATCTCTGTTGTTTCATTATTAGTATACAAAAATGCTTTTGATTTCTGAATATTGACTTTATATCCAGCCATTTTGCTAAATTTGCTTATTAGGTTGAGTAGGTTTTTGGTGGAGTCTATCAGGTTTTGTATATACACTATCATGTGATCAGCAAATAATAGTTTTACTTCCTTCTTTCCAATTTGGATACCATTGATTCCTTTTTCTTCACTGATAGCTATGGCTAGAACTTCCGGAATGATGTTGAAGAGAGCGGAGAAAGTGGACAGCCTTGTCTTATTCCTGATCTCAGGGGTAAAGCTTTTAGTTTTTGCCCAATGAGTGTGATGTTGGCTTCAGGTTTCTCATATATGGCCCTTATTATGTTGAGATATGCTTCCTCTATTCCCATTTTGCTTAGTGTTTTTATCATAAATGGTTGCTGTACTTTATCAAATGCTTATTTCAGCATCTATTGATATGATCATATGATTTTTGTCTTTCATTTTGTTGATGTGGTGTATTACATTTATTTACTTGTGAATGTTGTACCATCCTTGCATCCCTGGGATGAAACCCACTTGATCATGGTGTATGATCTTTTGAGTGTATTGCTGGATCCAGTTGGCCAATATTTTGTTGAGAATCTTAGCATCTATGTTAATCAGAGATATTGGCTTATAGTTTTCTTTCTTAGTTGTGTCTTGACCTGGTTTTGGGATTAGAATTACATTGGCCTCATAGAAAGACTTTGGGAATCTTCCCTCTTCTTGGGATTTTTTGGAATTGGTTGAGAAGGATAGGAGTTAGTTCTACTTTAAATGTTTGGTAGAATTCACCTGTGTAGCCATCCAGTCCAGGCCTCTTGTGCTTTGGGAGATTTTTTATTATTTCTTCAATTTCACTAGTTGTTATTGGTCTATTCAGACTTTCTGCTTCTTCTGGATTCAGTTTTGGAAGATTATAAATTTCCAGAAACTTGTTCATTTCATCCAGGTTGTCAAATTTCTTATCATATAGTTGTTTGTAGTAATTTCTTATAATCCTATATATTTCTGTAGTATCAGTTGTGATTTCTCCTCTGTCATTTCTGATTCTGTTTATTTGGGTTCTCTCTCTCTCTCTCTCTCTCTCTCTCTCTTTCTCTCTCTCTCTCTTTTTAAATGAGTCTGGTTAAAGGCTTGTCAATTTTGTTTATTGTTTCAAAGAACCAGCTCCTGGACTTGTTGATTCTTCGAATTGTAGTTTTAGTCTCTAAGTTACTTAATTCTGATCTTGATGATTTCCTTCCTTCTACTTTCTCTGGGCATTGTTTATTGTTGCTCCTCTAGTTCTTGCAGCTTTATGGTTAGGTTGTTTGTATAAGTTTCTTCTACCCTTTTTAGGTAGGCCTTTATTGCTATGAATTTCCCGCTGAGGACTGCTTTTGCTGTGTCCCATAACTTTTGGACTGTTGTGTATTCATTGTCATTTGTTTCCAGAAACTTTCTGATTTTACCTTTGATCTCATTGTTTACCCATTTATTACTTAAAAGCATGTTATTCAGTCTCCATGAGTTAGAGAATTTTTGGGTTTTTCCCTTGAGATTGGTTTCTAGTTTAAAGCCATTATGATCTGAGAAGATGCTTGGTATGATTTCAATTTTCCTGTATTTGTGGAGACTTGTCTTCTGACCTACCATGTGGTCTATTTTTGAGAATGTCCCATGTGCATTTGAAAATAATGTATATTTTGTTTCTTTAGGGTGAAAGGTTCTGTTTTTATGAGTTAGGTCCATTTATTTCCTCTAGAGTGTTGTTCAATGACACAATATCCTTGGTGTGTTTTTGTTTGGAAGATCTGTCCATTGTTGATAATGGGTTATTAAAATCTACTATTAGCATATTTCTTTCTATATTCTTCTTGAAGTCCTCCAAAATTTTCCTTATATATTTGGGAGCTCCTAAATTGGGTGCATATGTTTACCAGAGTTATATCTTCCTGATGGGTTCTTCCCTTAAGTATTATGAAATGTCCATCTTTGTCTCTTTTTATGGCCTCCACTGTAAAATCTATTTTATCTGAAATAAGTATTGCTACTCTAGCCTTTTACTTCATGTCTATTTGCTTGATACATATTTTTCCATCCCTTTCTGTTCAATCTGTCTGGATCTTTTGTTCTGAGGTGGGTCTCTTGAAGACAGCATATATGTGGGTCATGTTTTCCTATCCATTCTGCTACCCTATGTCTTTTGATTGGCACATTTAATCTGTTTACATTTAAGGTTATTATTCATATTTATTGCCACTCTTCCCTTTTGTGCCTGTGTTCCTCTCTGTCTCTCTCTGTTTCTTCATTTGTTTAAATCAGACCCTTTAGAAACCCTTGCAATGCTGGTTTGGTAGAGATGTATTCTTTTAGTATTCTTTTGTCTGTGAAACTCCTTGTTTCTCCTTCCATTTCAAATGAGAGTCTTGCTGGGTATAGTATTCTTCGTTGCAGGCCTTAGTTTTCCATTACTTGGAATATTTTTGCCATTCCTTTCTGGCCTGTATTGATTCTGTTGAATAATCATTTGATATCCTTATCGGAACCCCCTTTTATGTTATTTGTTGTTTCTCTCTTGATGATTTTAGGATTCTCTGTCTCTGAAATTTGGCATTTTAATTATAATGTGCCTTGGAGTTGGTCTGTTTGGGTTGATCTTCATTGGGACCCTTTGTGCCTCCTGAATTTGAGTAACCTTTTCTTTCACTTATCATGTTAGGGAATTTTTCCATCATTACTTTTTTGAACATGTTTTCCATTCCTTGTTTCTCTTTTCCTTCTGGTATCCCTATAATATGGATATTATTGTGTTTCATGTTGTCCTGCTGCTCCCTTAAAACCTCTTAATTCTTGTTAAGTTTTATTTCGTTCTCTTGCACTGTCTTGGAATACTTTTCTACGTTGCCCTCTAGCTCACTAATCTGATTCCCCACTTCCTCTAGCCTGATGTTGATTTCTTCTGATTCTTCAATTCAGAAATTGTATTCTTCATTTCCTCCTGGCCCTTACTAATAGTTTGTATGTCCTTTTTAATGCTGTTGTAGTTCTCAGTAAAGTCCTTGTAGCTTCCCTGGATTTCTTTGTAGCTTCCCTGGAGTTCTTTGTAGTTCTCCTAGAGATGTTTGTAGGTTTGTGTTTTGTGTTTTGTTTTGTTTTGTTTTGAGCTTGCTGAGCTCATTGAGCTTCTCTATCATCATTATCTTGAATTCCATATCTGATAGTTCACTTGCTTGTTTCATTTAGCAATCTTTCTGGGGATTCCTCATTTCCTTTTGGTGATGGACTGTTTCTTTTTCTCCCCATTTTTAGGTTTCATTTTAATCCAATCAGACCATGCTCAGCTACCAGAATAAGGAACTGCTAGGCTGGAAGAATTGATTCAGTTGTAATCCTATCAACTTGTGATCCACTGCCAGGCTCAGATGCAGCTTGGGAGACATACCGATTCAGTTGTAAATCAATGAATCAGCTACTAAGGTCAGGTCCTGCTGGGCCAGACAGAGAGGTTCAATTATAATCCAATGGATCAACCACCAGCTCAGGTGCAGCTTGATGGAACAAATTTAGATGTAAATCAAGGAATCTATGACTAGCCACCAGGCTCAGGTGGCACTGGTTTAGAGGGAAAGATACGATTGTAATTCAATGAGTTCTTGATCAGCTGCCACGCCCAGGGGCCACTGGGCAGAATGGACCAACTCAGTTGTGAACCAATGAATCCACCATCAGCCGCCGGGCTTACACGCCACTGTGTGGGGCAGTTTGACTGACCCAGCTGTAAGTCAGAGAGTTTGTCATCAGCCGCCAGGCACAGGTGCTGCTGGGCAAGAGATACCTCTTCAGGTGCCAACTATTGTATCTATGCTCAGACGCTTTAGGGCAAGAGAGGTTTATTTATATGTAAATCAAAGAATTGTGATGGGTGCCAGGCTCAGGCACCACTGGGTGGGGCAGATTGCTCCCAGTGGGCGGGGTTATGAGGACCCTCATACAGAAGCTGCTTGGCACAGCTCAGTCCACCTGAGGTGTGGGCGATGAGTCAGCACCAGGATCCCCACAGCTGCCTCCCCAGACTTCTCTCCTCCAGACTACTACTGCAAATTCTCCCCATGTGTCTCTAGTCCTCTCTGCCCTCCCTCTGCTGGAGCCCAGGGTAGGTGGGTACCCATGTATTTTCACCTTAGTAGTGGTCACCTTAGTAGTTCTCTATCTCCAGAGCTCTCTCAGGCCAGCAATCTCCAAGCTTTCTGCCCTTCTCAGCTGGATGCTGCTGCTCAACTCTCCACCATGTTGCTGTAACTGGGAAACCCAGCTGGGGGACCAGAACCCACACTTCTCAGGTGGAGCCTCCAGCTCCATCCCTTTTGCCGCTGCCTTGGGTGGGGGCCCAGGCAGTCCTCTTATGTTTCCACTATTCCTACCAGGCATGTTGTGATGAAGCGTCCTCTTCTGTTCTGTCGGTGGTTATAGGACTTCTTTCCAGCTGGTGTTCTGTTGGTAATTCCAGCTGACTTTTTCTCCAAAACAGTAATTCCAGATGGGACCTGGGAGGAGGTTGGTGTAGCTCCACTCAATCCTCTGCCATCTTGCTGGAATTGTTTTTTGTTTGTTTGTTTGTGTTTTAAAGATTTTATTCATTATTTTTAGAGAGAGGTAGGCAGGGGCAGAGAAAGAAGGGGAGAGAAGAATTGATGTATTGTTGCCTTCCACCTGCCTCCAGCTGTGGACCTGGTTGGTGACCTGGATTGCAACCTCGTTATATGCCCTGGCTGGGAATCAAACAAGTGACCTTTGGGTTCGCAGGCTTGCACCTATCCACCGAGCCACCAGCCAGGGCTTGGAAATGAATTTTTAAATTTCCCTGTGCCGTAGAGGTGAAATAAAAGTTCAGGTGCAGAACTTAAATGTGTTTAATATGATAGCAGCTTTCAAATATTTAAGTTTGAATTAGACTGATATTTGTCAAAACTAGGAAAATGAGCTCTGCGTTTAATCTCAGCTCAGTCTTGTCTCTGGCTTCTTGGCTTGGGAGCTCAGAGCCAAACCAAGGATCTTAAAATGTGTCTCAATTCTCCAAACTTTTTCTTCTGTCAATTAGATAAGGATTTGGGGGCTAATATATGGCCAATTCTCCTGTTTATATATTACAAATAAGGAATTGGACTCTTTGAGATTTGGGGAGTAAAAAAGAAGAGCATACAATGATGCCCTCTAGAATTGAGGTAATTTTGAAAAGAAACATTTTTTTTCTTTACCCTCCCAACCACAAAACTCTAAGGTCCTTTTCCAGAAGCTAATTTGCTGAACTGCAAGCCTATTGTCAGAGGGCCACACCCCACATGCATTGCACTTCTTATATCTTTGCATCTTGGCTTCTGGCCTTTCTTCTTTGTGGCATGCTCTCCTGGAGTGTTCTTTCTTCCTTTATAATCCTTGACAACTCAAATAAAGCCTTTAAGACTCAGGTAGGCTGTTATCATGTTTAGGAATCTTTTGGTTTCCTCCTCCGGGCTCTTATACTACCCAGAATAAACAACTGACTTGGTGTGTAGTGGTGCTATTTTGCTATTATCTGTTTTTATAAGTTTACCTATGAATTCATTTTTTAGTTAGGAACTCTTTCAGATTCATCACCTAACACTGCCTAGCACGTAATAGGTGCTCAATAAATGACTGCTGAATGGACAGTGCAATATGTCCCACTTACTTTCATGTCTCTTATTCCCCACTAATTTTCCCCTGGTTAGAACCTCTCTCTTTGGAATCCAGTAATTGGATGTGACCTTTCACTGCCAGGACACTCATCAAGACTCCCAGAAGACCTTGTCCTGATTTCCTGTGCCTGCTTGTCTTCTCAAGCAGGTTCTCCTCTCACCAATGATAAGAAGTTTAATGTTTTTCTTGTTCACAGCCTTGATTGTGCAGATGACCCAGACTCACACAAGGTCACGCAGCCAGTTAGTGGTTCTATTGAATATAGAGCCCAGTTCAAATGTTTTAAATTCTGAACTTTTGACATTCTACACATTTCTTTTTCTTTATCCTATTTCTTCAAGACTGACTGGATTATTAATATCCTAGTCCATCAATGAGCTAGACTACCCCAAGAGAAATACAGCTTGACTAATGGTAGAAATATCAATATCATCACCAAAAAATGTATATAAAGCTACCAATAGATGATGATTACACCTCAAACCACATCAAGTTGGTGAATTCCTACTTTATTCCTCTGTGTTTACTGAGATTTTTTTTTTTTTAACAATTAGGTGTTTTTTTGGTTTGTTTGTTTATTTTTTTAAAGATTTTATTTCATTATTTTTAGACAGAGGGGAAGGGAGAGAGGCAGAGAGGGAGAAACATCAATGTATGGTTGCGTTTCACCTGCCTCCAGCCACAGACCTGACTGGAGACCTGGTTTGCAACCTGATTATGTGCCCTGGCTGGGGAATCGAACCTGCGACCTTTGGGTTACATAGGCAGGCACCTTTATCCACTGTGCAACCAGCCAGGGCTACTGAGATCTTGATGAAGATGGATTGCAAAGACATTCTGTGCTTTCCTGGTGAGGTTAAGATTGGGAACGACATATTTTATAGTAAAATGGAGAGGAAGTGACTTGTAAAATAAGATCTCCAATCAAAAAAGACCTGAGAACAACTTCTGATGAGGTTAGTGTTTAACCTCAACAGTTTGAAGGTGATGAGATGCCAAAAATGGGAGTCAAGCCTAGCAAGACATAGAAGAATTTCAACAACTAAGAAAGCTGGTTCTTTTGTTCTATGAGCACTGGGAAAACCAAGATATAAAACCTAAAGCTTCAAGTGCTGATGCTATTTTTTAAAAACTTATCTTGGTGTTAGATGGACCAGTTTGCAAACAATACAATGAAGAACTTTTCTTTAACAAGGCTAGGGAAAAACAGAATCATTCCAAAAGTTCTTTGTATTTTCTTGGCCAAATTTCATTTCTGGATCCATTTTTTCATTAATAGAGTAGCTGTCACCCAGAGAATGTCACTTTAGGAATGGATTCCATGCAGTGCTTAATAAACATGTCTGCTTCAGCCTCAGAATCTGATGAGGTGCAAGACTTGTAACATTGGCAAGACTTGTGGCAGCTATGCTGGTACTATATCCCCATAGTTACAGAAATGCCTACCCACCTATTGAAAATACTTTATGATAAACAGCTTGTATATACATGTAAATTTCCCCGAAGAAGAGAATGGTTTTTCCTTGTCTAAAGAATTCATGTTAAGAGCAAAAATGATAGATGCTATTGTACATTGCAAAATGGCCCTACATTCCCTTTTACCCATAAGTGGAGTTTATTTTCTCATTTCTCAAATCTGGGTAGCCTGTGACTTTATTTGATTAGTAGAGTACATCACGAACAACACTATATGACTTCCAAGCCTGGGCTTCAACAAACTTTGCTGCTTCTTCTACTTTGCTGGAAACTCTTCAACTACTACGTGAACAGGCCCAGGGCTGGCCTGCTGCTTTATGAAAGACCACATGGAGAAAAGGCCCCAGCCATTCCATCCACCTGATCTGGGAGATTCAGAAGCATAATGCATAGTAAGTGCTTGTTGCTTTAACTCACCAAATTTCAAGGTGGTTTGTTTTCAACAAAATCTATATGATATAGGTGCCTTACTCTGAACTCATTGATTGGTTTCTGGATGAGAGCCAAGTCCAGCCTGATGTATGTGTGCCAAATAACTTCTGTCTGGCGGCATTTTTACCTGTTTGTGATTTCCAAGATCTACAACATGGAGAAAATCTCAGCCAGCTGCTACCCCTTAAGCACCCCTAGCAGCATTGGGTCCCCTAAAATGTATTGGAGGAGGAAGAACAAAAGGGCAGCTAGTCCTCTTTATCATTAAAGTGGGTTCCTTCTGGAAGACGAGAACTTCAACTTCCAAATTACAGGAATTTTCAAGCAAATGAAAAAGAGTTATGTGACAAAATGTATCCATAGATGTAGCTAAAGATTCATTTTTGGTTATATTCCAAATATATTCTAGTTCATGGTAAAATATTCCCTGGAGGTCAGTCTTCCCAAATTAATTTTATAGAAACTGCTTAAATGAAGATCACTGAACTCCTCAGTGTTAGTCCAAATATACTTTTATTTTCAAAAGACTCTAGAAACAAGTTAGATACTGTGCAGAATTTAGTGTTTTGTGGCAGTTATTCTAGTTGGGACCGCATGGAACAGAATGAATCCTGTGACAGTACCCACAGTGATGGCCAAGGGGTCCTCTAGGATTCCTAAATGGTAACTGGTGGAAAAGTACTTGTGGTCTAGAAACACTGTTAACATTGTTATGGGCTTAGTTATCTATGAAGGAATGACTTAAATAAGAACAAGTGCACAACTTGACATATGGCTAGAGGAAAATGGAGAAAAACTCTCAACTCTATTTTGTCATTATTTGAACTATTATTTGAAAACTATTTAAATAGTTTTAAAATTTTGCAAACATGGTATAACAATGTACTTTCTCATACAGTACAGGACCTAAATAAAATATTTGTATGCTATTAAAACTACTCTGGGCCCTGGCTGGTGGCACAGGGGATAAGGCACCAGCCTGCAAACCCAAAGGTTGCTGGTTCAATTCCCCAGCCAGGGCAAAATGAGGTTGCAAGCTAGGTTTCCAGCTAGGTCCGTAGCTGGAAACAGGTGAAAGGCAACCATACATTGATATTTCTCTCTCTCTCTTTGCCTCTCTCCCTTCCCCCCTCTGTAAAAATAATAAATTTTTTAAAAATAAAAATAAATAAACACTCTGAGCCATAGTTATTTGTCTCTTAAATTAGGCATTTGATTGAATCTCCTTCATACTCTCAGACTCTCTCCTTTAATTTGTTCCTGAATCACATATTTCATTCATGAAAATCTTCTGAAAAAAAATTGTTTCTGGGCCAGCTTTTTGGAACTCTTGGGGATCCTGTCCATAATTATCAGTGCTCTTCTTAGTGTCTTCTTCTTTCAGACTGCTTTAGAAGACTTTTCTCCATGATAAACATATGGGTTCTCTGAGAAGGTAAATAAGAATACACTTAGAAGGAGAATTAACTGTGGATTAAGGACTTTCATTGATCAGACACTGTTCCTGAACTTAAACATACCTTACTCATTTAACCATCACCACATCACCATGTAAGAAGCACAGTAATGTATCCTACATTACAGGTCAAAAATTAGAGACTCAGGAGAGTTGGTGATTTTCCCATTATCAGACAATGTATGAAGTCAGGATTTATAATCTCCACTGCAAGATCCCACCCCATTAAAACAATTATCATCTTTCAACTGAACTATTATGATCAACCCTCCTTCTGCTTTACCCCCATAAAGTCTTTCTTTACATTGTAGCCAGAGTTACCTTCTCAAGGCACAAATGAGTCCTACCAATCCAGAATAAAACCCTTGAGATACATGGGGTAGAAGGGATGATGGGACCACAATAGTGGTGGCAGTGACATGAAAGGGGTGGTGATGGTGGCTGTGGTGAGAAAGGCTGTGAAAGGACTTATAAAGATATATAATGATGGTCCTACCTATAAATATCAATATGAAACAAGATAGGCTTGAAATGTGGGGATATAAGTGCAGACCATCGTTCTAGTCCAGCTGAGAAATGATTAGGGAAAGAGTGACATGGCAAAAGGAAAAGAATGGATTCAAGAGAGATTTTGGAGATGGAAGTACTCTCCCTTCATAACTGTAAGAATGATTTTGAAACTAAGAGAACATGCACATAGAAAATAAGTACTCAAGTCTTGGAGCTACTTGGCATATGGTTAGTCATGTTCACTTCAATTGAAAAAATTTTCCATGATGAAGTAGAGAAAGAGAGAGAAAATTTCTTCACAGAATATGTTATGCAAAGAGGAGAGAATAAATGTGTCAATAATGATAGACTATATGTGATATATTCCATAAGTAAGTAAGTAAATAAATAAGTGGCATTTGACCAGCAAATAAAAAATATACTGGAAAAAGGTTGAGCTACATTTGAATCTCAGCTTTACTATCATGATCTATCAAGATAAATATAGGCCCTAATAAACAAGTTGTTTAAATAAATTAATTTTTCTAAATTTTGTTTCCTTTTCTGCAAAATACATCGCAATACCTACTTTATAAGGTGACCACTGTCTGGATTTCCTAGGGACTGAGGGATTTCTTGGGATGCTTTTGTTCACTTTATTTACATCTAATAGGCTCTCATAAAACATGTTCTAGAAATTTTATTTAGAGGCCACTAAACTGATAAGATAACTGTATGTTGGAAAATGGAAATTAATCACTTCCCTACTGATTTGTAAAATCCACATGAAATTCCAGAGACACCTGTGTTCACCAAAATCTCCAGTGACATTCTGAGAAAGCATCAGAGACTATAGTCTAAGAGTAGCAGGGGATTGACATGGGGTGACTGTTATAGAGATGTGGTGAGTGGATTATGAGTGTGTGTTGCAGGAGAAAACAGGTAAGGGAGAATAGAAAACTATTTACAGACTTGAAAATGACAAACTTCTCATTCTTCTATAATTGTAATAAAGGAAATACTGATCATTGAGCACAGATCACTAATTCCTGTGCAGAACTAAATCAAAGTTTTACATGAAAAATGACTGACTGCACATGCAACAGCAAATCAGACAACAAGAAAGCTGCAAATGATTTCACGGCCAATTAGTTGTATGGTTTGATTTGAAGCAGTAGTATGCATTTTTAAAAGTTGTTCATGGCATTTATTATGTTTACCCTTTCCTCAGATACTTAGTTAATTAAAAAATAATAGCATTATTAATTTATATATAACAATTTCATTTTCTCCAGAATTTATAACTTTGTCCTAGATCCATATAAACAAGAATTATGTATATATTGTATACATGATATATCATTGATGCTTTAGTAAAATGTACATACAGTTGTTAAGAGATTCACAATATATATATACCCTTTAAATCTTATTCAATAAGATAACCAGTAGCATTGGTGATGTTCCACATGATTGCAATAGTAAAATAAATTTGGAGAATTGAAAATGTAGAGGCCATCTCTAACATCTAAACAATGTTAAGTGGACAATAAAGTGCTATTAGAAAGTGGAACAAATGATTGAAGTGCAAAAATCAGATGCTGGAGAATTCAACTCATTCTGAATATCTAACACATGCTATGCTCTCAAGTGAATATGATAAAGCATGGATACTGATAACCCAGATGTGTAGTTACCTGAAAAATGGATCAGACAAAGGTGAAATATAGAAATAGATGATTTAGATGATTCTTTTGCAATTCTAAAAAATAACCACATTAACATTAAACAATCTATTGAAAAGCATAATGCAAATTTGCAGTTTTATGCTTTTTTATCTGTAAAATACTACCATCATTTATTTATAATTCCATAAATTATTTACCAATCTTTGCACATATTATATTGAAACAGAATAAAAATATAACAGCAATTGGTAGTGCCATAAGACACCTTTGGGTGGAGCCAACCTGGATTCTCAGCAGCTGTGGTTAATCTTCCATATTGCCAGTCTCTTTCTAAGAGGATACTATTTTTCTATTAAGAACAAGCAGCCCTCTGGAGAGAATCAGAAATTTATTTGTACTAAAAAGCTAATTACTAACAATAATTTCAACTTGTTTTAAGTTTCTAGAAATCAAGCCATTAACCCTAAAGTTTATTATTACCAGGAATCAGAAACCTATAGCTCTTTTTGAAATAAAGCTGACCTAATAAAGGTTGATTTTAGTCCTCATTGTATGATGACAATGCCCAATGTAGTTATTTATATATAAGAATTAGTCTACATGCTTTGTGTATATGATACACTATAAAACAGAAAAAAGAAAGGAAAATAATGAGAATTTAACAGGAGTTAGACATTAAAATTAAGTAACATTCAGTTTCCCCACTTGATATTTTCTTATTATCCATGCAAATATATTCAGGGGAAAACTTTTGCTGTTGGAAAACATTTCTGTTTCCTAAAGGTTGGAGAAAGAAAAAAGATTCCAGAATGGCTAAATTATAAGAAATGGTTGCAGCTGCAGTGAAGACTTTTGTGGCAAATCAGCTCTGAACAGAAAAATGTATTCAGTACTTTCTGGCCAGCATTATATCAGGAGTCCATTAAGAGAGATTACCTGTGTCCCATTTTACAGATGAAACCAACAGTAATAGTATACTTTGCTCAACAAAGATCACATAGCTAGAAAGCATGGACACATAATTTAAAAGTATCCTTACAAGGATTCAAAACTGTACTCTTTCCATTCCACTAAGCTATACAGAATTTTACAATTATTTAGTCAAGTATCTTCAAGTGAGTTACATGTGGAATTGTCTCTCTGATTATATAAGGCCTCTTCCGAAAGTATCGAGCCATATAATATTTGAATTGTATTGACATTGGCTTGATACTTTCAGGACATACCTTGTACATAGCTAAGAGTAGATCCTCATGCCTCCAGGAACCCTTACATATGAACCCAACCCTCAGACCTCGAAA
Source organism: Noctilio leporinus (assembly GCA_004026585.1). NCBI lineage: Eukaryota > Metazoa > Chordata > Mammalia > Chiroptera > Noctilionidae > Noctilio > Noctilio leporinus. The sequence continues at coordinate 44,189 of PVIW01009424.1, forward strand.
CCTAAAACAACTATAAAATTTTAGCTCAGGGGTGTCAAAGTCATTTTCACCAGGGGCCACATCAGCCTTGTGGTTGCCTCAGAGCCAAATGTAATTTTAGGACTGTATTAATGTAACTACTCCTTAATAGTTAAGTGAGCAGGTAGAATAGAAACAAGGTGCAGGCCAAAGGTGCCGGGCTGGATATAACAAGGTGGAGGGCCTGATTCAGCCTGTGGTTCTTGTGTTTGCCTCAACTAAGACTAGTATTTCTAATTAAATATAAAGAACTATGACTTACTGTTTTCAACCTGTCTATCTACAGCATTGTCATAATGATTTGAAGATGACTCTTGCTGCAGTGGCCTCAGCTCTGTGAGATACAATCTAGCAGATCTTATTTTTATGTACTTAATTTACTTCTGTGCTTTAAATATGGTGCCACACATGCCTGCTTCCGATTTATGCCTCATCTATTCATTATGAGTTCTGGGCCTTTGATCTTTCCTCAATTACTGTCATTGTTGCAATATTGCTTTACAGATTCCTACAAGGTAATTTGTACAAGAAGAAGACAGGTTCATTATGGGAATTTCCTGTTAAGCTATTATTGTTCTTTTTGTGTCATATAATACAATGAGAGCACTGAGAATGTTATCTTTCTTCTGTAAAAAATACTTCTAAACATTTCATTCCTCTACATGTATGACCTCCTACTCTGCTGAATTGACAACAGCCCAAAAAATCCAAAGTCCTGCATCTTATTAAACCCCCTATGAATATTGAGTTATATACTCTTGTGAAAATAAACACAGTAATATCTTTATTCATTCATTCATTTTTTTAAAAATCAATAAGTAGCAGCTCCTGAAAATATATCAGAGAATAGATACTATTTCTGCTAATAGGGAACATGCAGTGTAGAAAGGTATACAGATAAATAAATAAAATTACAATTTGGAAATATGCTAAAATAGGATAGTCTTTGGGGATCCTTAGGACTTAGCACAATCTTACAAGGTTAGGAGAAAGTTCATTTGATTGGATCATAATATATCATTAGTAGCAGAAAACATGGAGCTCTTACAGAGTCTGACACATAATGTTAAGGAATTTGAACCTTATCCAGTGGGAAATGAGAAACCATTAAAATATTTTTGCCCTAGCTGGTGGCTCAGTTGATAAGGCACTGGCCTGTGAACCCAAAGCTCGCTGGTTCGATTCCCAGGCAGGGCACATAACCAGGTTGCAAGCCAGGTCTCCAGCCAGGTCCTTAGCTGGAGGCAGGTGAAAGGCAACCATACATTGATGTCTCTCTCCCTCTCTCCCTCCCTTCCTTCCCCTCTCTCTAAAAGACAATAAATAAAATCTTAAAAAAAAATTTTTTTTTAATCTAGTCCTGGTTGGTGGCACAGTGGATAAGGCACCAGCCTGTGAACCCAAAGGCTGCTGGTTTGATTCCCAGTCAGGGCACATAACCAGGTTGTAAGCCAGGTCTCCAGCCAGGTCCTTAGCTGGAGCTGAAAGGCAACCATACATTGATGTCGCTCTCCCTCTCTGCCTCTCTCCCTTCCCTTCTCTCTGAGAATAATAATAAAATCTTAAAAAAAAAAAATTTAATCTGAAGACTGACATGATCAGATTTATATATTTACAAAGTCATTCTAGCTCCATTAAGAAGATTGTAGATATGTTCAATCTTTGGAGACAAAATTCCTTTGAATAAAATTTTCTTAGAGAAGTGGGGAAGTAAAAATATTTATCTCAATCAGAGTAATGGAGGTAAAGAAGGACAGGTTGTGCAGATAAGGGTAGTGCAGGTAGTCTCATATAAGGGAAAGACCATAATTCAAGATCTCCCAGGGTGTGGACACAGGGAAGGTTGATCAGGTAGCATTAGGACTAATAAGAACATTCTGAGAGAGGTATTAAGTGTTCAGGCATAATCTGAGGGAGAAGATATCTTCAATATTTATTTAACTATAGCCAAAAGGGTGGAAGTGTAATAGACGTTAAGAAAGGAGACAAGAAAAACCTAAAGTAGTTTATCACCACCAAACCAGTATTACAACAAATCTTAGAAGAACTTCTTTAAGCAAAATTTAAAGTATGAGTAATAAAATGTCAATAAATACATATCTATCAACAATTACTTTAAATGAAAATGGATTAAATGCTCCAATCAAAAGATATATGGTGGCTAAATGGATAAGAAAGCTGGACATTTACATATGCTGTTTATAAGGGGCTCACTTCAGACTAAAAGAGATGGAAAAAGATATTTCATAAAAATGGAAACCAATAAAAAGCTGAAGTAGCAATACTAATACTACATAAAACAGACTTTAAAACATAGTCTGTAACAAGAAACAATGAAGGACCCAATGATTCCATTTCTGGATATTATTCACAAGTAGAATTACAGAAACACAAGTAAGTAAGTCAAAAATATATATGCATTCATATGTTAATTGTAGCATTATTTACGATAGTCAAGATAAGGAGTAATATAAGTGTCCAACAATAGATGAAGATAAAGAAGCATCAGATATATACAATAAAATATGACACAACTATGAAAAAAAAACCCTTGCCATCTGCAACAACATGGATGGGCCTAGAGAGCACTGCGTTGAGCAAAATAAGTCAGACAGAGATAGACAAAAACCATATGATTTTACTTATATATTGAATCTAAAAAATAAATGAACAAGCAGACCAGAAACAGACTTATAGATACAGAGAATGTTTAGCTAATTGACAGATGAGAGAGGGTAAGAATCAGATGAAGGCATTAAGGAGTACTTACACAGTAGTCATGAAGATGTATAGGAGAGTGGAGGGAAAGATGGCGACAGAGTAGAGCGCAGTGCTGATGGTGTTCTCGAGTACCAGAGCAGCTAGAGGACAAGATAGGGAGCACAAGACGTCTTCAGGACCCTAGGAATTGGAGCAGTCAGCATCTGGACACAGGGGAGCACAGCCCAGAGGCAGCAGAAGACCTGCAGGAGAGCAGGTGAGACAGTGGCGGCTCTGCCCAGAGGGGCCGCATTTGACTGAGGCCAGCTCCGGCTCCCTGGCGACTAGAAATCAGAACAGTGAAGTGTGGGCAGCGAGGGCAAATGCCTTAGGGAACAAGGAATTGAACTCCTTCAGGGGAGGGACTGTGTGAGAGACTCGCTCTGGCAACAGGGACAGGAAACTCCTCACAGGGCTAGAGGCTGAGGAGAAGAGTCCTGTGAGGAGCAGGAGCAGGGGACCAGGGAAGTGCACTGGCTGGAGGTTTTGGCGAGAGGGCCAAAACCAGTGCTGCTGGGCCACCTGGGAAACAGCAGCTTGAAGGCCCTGCAAGCAGGGAGGCCCAGTACTGCGTACCCACACAAGCCCCCAGGCTCCCTAGGAAACTCCAAACTGCTAGCCGGGAACTAGTAGCCGGGGCAACTGACCCGCCATTTGCCCTAGACAAAGGCCGCAGATCACAGAGGCCCAGTAAAGAACTCCTGGGAGAGCTGGTCGGCTTGGAGGATTGGCTCTCACCTGGGGGAGCTGGGCAGTGTTAGCGGACCCTGGGCACTGTTGACAGACGGGGGCTGCCTCCTCCAGGAGCTGCGGTCATAAGACCAGTCATCACAGGAACCAGAGAGGTTGCAGGCTGCGCTGCAGGGGTGCTGGGGGCTCATCAAGGGCAGGAACCTCCGCCAGGAGTGGGAGGGGACACCCTGAGGGCACCAGAATACTGGCAGCCCTAAAACCCAGCTAGGCTACAGAAGGCCCAGCCTACCTAGGGTCTGATACTCAGAATGAGCCTTGACTGTGACAATCAGAGGCCCTGCCACTCCAAGACCTGCTAGATTACAGACTGCAAAGACCTGACCAAGAAAAAGAGGCAGCCTCAGGAAAGGGATTGCTGCTAATCTCAAGCACCTGAGTTATATGAACTATTAATCCCCAACATATCCTTTTCAAAACTTACTTTTCACATATTCTTAATCCCCCCCTATCTCAATCCACCTAAATACCCAAGACCCTCCCCATACTCTTTAATTAAAGTCTACTCACTCTCTGGCAACAACGCATTCCCAGTTCTCAATCTAAGTATTCCTCCCTTCCACAGTCACCTAAACCCTTTCTTTATCCTTTTCTTCCTTCCTTTTTCTTTTTTTTCCCTCCTTTTTTCTCTTTATTTTTTTTTTCTTCTTTTTTTTTTTTTTTTTTTTTCCTGTTAAAGCCCACAGGTTCTGGCTCCACCTGGACCAAACAGAGATCATAAAGGGTGAACAGACACATAAACCATTTCTTTATTAATATTGAATTCTCTTTGTCTTGTGACTTTCTCGCCCTTTTTTTTTTTTTTCCTGCTAAAAGCCCTCAGGTCCAGGCTCCATCTGGACCAATCAGAGATTATTAAGGGTGAATAGCCATCTAAGCCCTTTCTTCTTATTATTATTATTATTTTTATTTCTTTTTCCTTTTGTTTCATTTATTTTTGTTTTTTGTTTTTTGTTTTTTCTGCTACAAGCCCACAGGTCCAGAATACAACCATACAGCCCAAATAAAGGACACACCAAGAACAGTAAGGGGAGAAAATCTGGGAGATGGTAACACTGAACTCCACAAATCTCCTATCACAGAAGGGTGCTCAACTAAGGCAAGGAAGCAAAGCAGGTTAATCCAAGGAAAAAACAAAAAAAATGAAAAGCAAGCAAGAACAGACACCTAAAAGGGGAAAAAAAGAATCAGTCCATCACCAAAAGGAAAGGAAGAATCCCCAGAAAGACCACATAATGAAACAGAGGCACCTGAAATATCAGATAAGGAATTCAAAAGAATGATGATAGAGAAGCTCAGTGAGCTCAGCCACATCAAAGAAAACTATAAACAACTCCAGGAGAACTACAAAGAACTCCAGAGAAGTCACAAGGAACTTACTGAGAACTACAACAGCATGAAAAAGGACATAAAAACTATCAATAAGTGCCAGGAGGAAATGAAGAATACAATTTCTGAATTGAAGAATATAGTGGAAGGAATCAACAGTAGGCGAGAGGAAGAAGAGGACCGGATCAGCGAGTTGGAGGATAATGTAGACAAATACTCCAAGACAGTACAAGGCAATAAAAAAGGGCTGAATAAGAGGGTTTAAGAGAGCTGCAGGACAACATGAAACCTAACAACATCTGTATCATAGGGATACCAGAAGGAGAAGAGAAACAAGGAATGGAAAAACTGTTCAAAAAAATCGATAGAAAATTTCCCTAACATGATGAGTGAAAACATTAATCCAGTTCAGGAAGCACAGAGGGTCCCAATGAGGGTCAACCCAATCAGACCAACACCAAGGCACATTATTATTAAAAATGGCTAATTTAAAAGACAAAGAGAGAATCCTAAAAGCATCAAGAGAGAAACGACAAATAACCTATAAAGGGACTCCAATAAGGCTATCACATGATTATTCAACAGAAACAATTCAAGCCAGAAGGGAATGGCAAAAAGTATTTCAAGTAATGGTAAACAAAGGCCTGTAACCAAGACTACTCTACCCAGCAAGGCTCTCATTCAAGATAGAAGGAGAAATAAGGAGCTTCCCAGACAAAAAAAGACTAGAAGAATACATCTCTACCAAACCAGCATTGCAAGAAATGCTAAAGGGTCTGCTATAAAAATAAGTAAACAAATAAAATGAAGAAACAGAGAAAGCCAAAGAGGAATACAGACACAAAGGGAGAAAATGGCAATGAATAAGTATCAAGCAATAATCACCTTAAATGTAAATGGATTAAATGCACCAATCAAAAGACATAGGGTAGCCGAATGGATAAGACAACATGACCCACATATATGCTGTCTTCAAGAGACCCACCTCAGAACAAAAGATCGACACAGATTGAGAGTGATGGGATGGGAAAATATATATTAAGCAAATGGTCGCGAAAAAAAAGCTGGAGTAGCAATACTGATTTCAGACAAAATAGATTTTACAATGAAGGCCTAAAAAGGGACAAAGATGGACATTTCATAATACTGAAGGGAACAATCCATCAAGAAGAAATAACTCTGACAAACATATACGCACCCAACATAGGAGCTCTGAAATATATAAGGAAAATCCTGGAAGACTTTAAGAAAGACATAGACAACAACACACTAATAGTAGGGGATTTTAATACCCCATTATCAACAATGGACAGATCTTCCAAACAAAAATATCCCCAGAGATGTTGTGGCATTGAACAACACTCTAGAGGAAATGGACCTAACTGATGTATACACTCTTTTACCCCAAAGAAGCAAAATACACATGCTTTTCAAATGCACATGGATCATTCTCCAAGATAGACCACATAGTATGTCACAAGACAGCCTCCACAAATACAGGAAAATTGAAATCATACAAAGTGTCTTCTCAGATCACAATGGCTTGAAACTAGAAACCAAGTTCAAGGGAAAAAAGCACAAATTCTCTAACTCCTGGAGACTGAATAACATGCTTTTAAGCAATGAAGGGGTCAACAATGAGATCAAAGATGAAATCAAAAAGTTCCTGGAAACAAATGGCAATGAACACACAACAGCCCAAAACCTATGGGATACAGCAAAGGCAGTTCTCAAGGGGAAATTTATAGCAATACAGGCCTTCCAAAAAAGGTTACAAGAAGTTTATAAAAACGACCTAACCATAAAGCTGCAAGAACTAGAGGAGCAACAACAAACAAAGCCCAGAGCAAGTACAAGGAAGGAAATCATCAAGATCAGAACAAATCTAAATAACTCAGAGATTCAAACTACAATTCGAAGAATCAACAGGTCCAGGAGCTGGTTCTTTGAAAAAATAAACAAAATTGACAAGCCCTTATCCAGACTCATCAAGAAAAAGATAGAGGACCCAAATAAACAGAATCAGAAACGACACAGGAGAAATCACAACTGATACTTCAGAAATACAAAAGATTGTAAGAAATTATTACAAACAACTCTATGACAACAAATATGACAACCTGGATGAAATGGACACATTTCTGGAAAGGTATAATCTACCAAAACTGAACCCAGAAGAAGAAGAAAGCCTCAATAGGCCAATAACAACTAGTGAAATAAAAGAAGTAATTCAAAATCTCCCAAAGCACAAAAGCCCTGGACCAGATGGCTACACAGGTGAATTTTACCAAACATTTAAAGAAGAACTAACTCCTATCCTCCTCAAACTATACTAAAAAATTCAGGAAGAGGGAAGACTCCCAAACTCATTCTATGAGGCCAATATTATTCTAATCCCAAAACCAGGGCAAGACACAACTAAGAAAGAAAGCTACAGGCCAATATCTCTAATGAACATAGATGATAAATTCTCAACAAAATATTGGCCAATCGGATTCAGCAGTATATTACAAAGATCATACACCATGATCAAGTGGGCTTCATCCCAGGGATGGAAGGATGGTACAACATTCATAAAATCAATCAATGTAATACACCACATCAACAAATTGAATGATAAAATCCATATGATCATATCAATAGATGCTGAAAAAGCATTTGATAAAGTACAGCAATCATTTATGATAAAAACTCTCAGCAAAATGGGAATAGAGGGAGCATACCTCAACATCATAAAGGCCATCTATGAGAAACCTAAAGCCAACATCATACTTAATGGACAAAAACTGAAAGCTTTCCCCCTAAGATCAGGAACGAGACAAGGCTGCCCACTTTCTCCACTTCTATTCAACATTGTCTTGGAAGTTCTAGCTATAGCCATCAGAGAAGAAAAGGGAATCAAAGGTATCCAAATTGGAAAGGAGGAAGTCAAACTGTCATTATTTGCAGATGATATGATAG
>PVIW01009425.1:0-51991 GCA_004026585.1 Noctilio leporinus
TGGGGTTGGGGGGATGGGGGAGGTAGAGGCAAAGAAGGGGAGCAGCTTAGACAAGAACCTAGTATAAAAGAACCATGGACTTGGACAACAGGTGGGATTGACTTTGGGGGGAATGGGTGGGGGGGGGGACAGAGGGGAGCAAAAAGGGGATGGATGTAATACAACAACAATAAAATTAAAAAAAAAAAAAAAAAAATATTTTCAGCCCTGGCTGGTAGCACAGTGGTTAAGGCGCCGGCCTGCAAACCCAAAGGTCGCAGGTTCGATTCCCCAGCCAGGGCATATAACAAGGTTGCAAGCCAGGTCTCCGGTCAGGTCTGTGGCTGGAGGCAGGTGAAACGCAACCATACATTGATGTCTCTCTCCCTCTCTGCCTCTCTCCCTTCCCCTCTTTCTAAAAATGGTGAAATAAAAAATCTTTAAAAAAAATATATATATATTTTCACATTTAATCCTCACAGTAAAAAAAAAAAAAAAAAAAAGGGCCTTCCATCAGATGTTGCAGAACTCATGTGCTCTGATGAATTTTCTTTTGTTTCTGCAGATGCCACAATATGACCAGTCTCTGTCTTTACTTTGCAAAGGTCTCTGGGATGGTTTGCTTCCTTCCCTCAGTCCCTGGTATCCCAATATCAGATGACACTAAGGCCCCTGGCCAGCTGCTCCCATGAGCAAACTCCAGGCTGCTGCTTAGCCACTCCTCTATGGGGAGCACCCAGCCCCTGCTCAGGCCTGACTCCCCACTGTGACAGCCCTCACTGATGTCTCTAGTTTTTAGATCCCTTAAGGGCTTAAATGATGTAAGAAAGAGATGGGAATGATATCACCCTTTTTCCCACCTTCCCTTCCTCCATCCCTGGAAGTGTGCTGGGGCCCAGCTGACAGAGACAAGGAGAAGGTAGGACAGACAGGAATTCCCAGGAGAGAGAGAGTGAGGAGGGGAATGGATGACCTATAAGCTGCCAGGCCGGGGGATGTCCCTGTTACCCTAGCCCCCCTAGGCCAGTCTGATGGGGTGTCAGCAGGTGCTCCTGCAGAGCGCAGGTGTGGGCCACCCTCCCCTCAGTCCCACCCCAGCAGCCTCTGGCCCACTCCATGCTGGAGAGGGGCAGCAAGGAAGGGCAGCAGGGACAAGAGGAGGCCTGAAGAAAAGGACAGAGAGGCCACAGAGAGAGGAAGGGACAGGTGTCCATGACAGTCTCCCCAAGTGAGAAAGATTGGAAGCAGAGAACTTGCTACCAGAACCTGGGACATGCGTCTGGGGAAGGTGATAGAGGGGGAGAGAGTACTGGGGGACACGGGCATCAGGGTAGTTTTCAGGGGCTCAGTGGTGCAAAAATGTTCTCTGGAGGTGGCTGCAAAGCTGCTCTGGTGTGTGCCCAGCCCCGGGGCCATCCTCCCTGCTCATCAGCCTCCAGCTGTCTCAGCCCCGGCATGGCAGACACCCCCTAACCTTTGGCATCCTGCCGACGCAGCTCCCGTTCCTGGATGAAGCCCCGGAACATCTGGGTCTCCATGAAGACCTCCAGGAAGCGGCGGAGGCTCTTGGAGGAGACGGCTTTGCGGAAGGCCTCGCGCTGCAGGGTCCTCTCCTCGCGTTCGCCCGCCGTCAGGAACAAGGAGTAATGGCCCACAATCTCCACGAAGAAGCGGACAAAGGCTTCGGACACCACATCATTCAAGGGGCTGGACTCAGGGCCTGAGCAAAGGGGGCGGGCCGGGCAGGTGAGGGTCAGAGTCTCTGGGACAGCAAATTAGTAACATAAGTAACTCAGAGCTCTGCCAGTGAAAATGGTAATGGTCCATAAAAAGGTTACCCAAAGTTATTTAACCATTTCTTTCCCCCCTTTAAACAGATATTTTAGGGCCAAAACTGGGGAGGTGGGAGAATTTTCCCACAGTTCACTGTTAAGAGTGAGATCCAGACGCATGGGTTGAGCACCCAGTTTCTCTCCTTGCATGTCTGTCCTGCCCATTTCCTGACACAACCCATGCCCAGGGGAGCGATGGCCTTGTCCGCCTGATCCCTAACGATGGGAGAGGGAAACGTGGTCTGGGAGGCAGCTGAGCATTCACCATGCTTGCCGCTGGGAGTCACTTCATCCGGGTCACTGGCCAGGTCATTCCTTTGGTCCAGAACATGTTCCAGGGCTACCTGAAGCTTCCGGGGCAGAATGGAATCTTCATCGTCCATCTGTAAAGCAGACAAAACAAGGAAGCTGTTGTCTTCATGCTTCTGGAGATGGTGGCCTCGACCCGACCAGCAGGACATAGTGGGTACCCGCAAGGCAGGCCTGCATGGGCCTCTGTTCAGTGGAAGGAACGTGACTTAAGAATGAAAGGTCTGAGGTTTGAACCCTTTTATTTTCTTAAAGATTTTATTTATTATTTTTTCAGAGAGAGGGGAAGGGAGAGAGGCAGGGAGGGAAAGAAACATCAATATGTGGTTGCTTTTCATCTGCCTGGCTGGGGACCTGGTTCGCAACCTGGTTATGTGCCCTGGCTGGGGAATCAAACCAGCAACCTTTGGGTTCGTAGGCTGGTGCCTTATCTACTGTGCCACCAGCCAGGGCTGAGGTTTGGATCTTGATTCCACTTTTTACAAACTGTGCGAACCTCAGTTTTCCCTTTGTAAAATGACCTCCTAATCAATATCTACCTCACTGTGAGGATTAAAAGCAATATGCAAGCCACTGATAAAAGAAATTCAAGATACAAATAAATGTAAAGCTATCCCGTGTTCATGGACAGGAAGAATCAATGTTGTTAAAAGGTCTATACTGCCCAAAGTGAGCTATAGTCAATGCAATGCCTATCAAAATTCCAATCACATTTTTCACAGAAATAGAAAAAATCCTCAAATTCATATGGATGTACAAGATAACCCAAATAGAATATGTAATCCTGAGAAAGAAGAACAAAGCTAGCAGCATCACAATTCCTGATTTCAAACTTAATTACAAAAGAAGCTCATCAAAACAGTATGGTACTGGCATACTACCAGGCACATAAGCCAGTGAAACAGAATCAATAGCCCAAAAATAAACCCACACATATCTGGTCAGCTAATGGTTCACAAAGGAGCCAAGAATGCTCAACGGTGAATCACAGTCTCTTTAATAAATGGTGCTGGGGAAACTGGACCCCTATCTTACTCCATTCGGAAAACTTAACTCAGAATGCATGAAGGCTTTAATATAAGACCAGACTTCTCTGGCAAATGATAATGATAAGGAGAAAATAACTGTGTATTACTTTTTCTAATAATGAAAGCAGTTTAATATCATTATGGAAAATACGTAAAAATTTGAAAACAATTTAACATCTACTCATAATCTGCCTCCCTTTCAGTCTCCCATAACTAGCATTAATGTTTTGGTGAGTTTTCCTTTCCAACATTTTTAGATATGTATATATATACATATATATATATACACATATCTATAGATATATATATGTACAATATGTATTTAATATAAATATACCCTTTTCTCTCCACTTTTATAAAACAGATTAAGAAAAAAATGTATATAGTTTTGCATCTTGATTTTTTCCACTTAATATTATATCATAAACATTCTCAAATACTTTTTTAAGGAGTTCATCCATTTTTTTGAGAGAGGGAAAGAAAGACAGAGATAAAGAGAGGGAGAGAAAACACCAATCAGTTGCCTCTTATGTGCCCACGATAGGCGACCTGACCCACAACCCAGGCACTTGCCCTCACCGAGAATCGAACCATCAAGCTTTTGGTTCACAGGCCGGGGGTCAATCCACCGAGCCACACCAGCCAAGGCTCAAATGTTCTTTAAAAGAACGTTGAGAAAGAGACAAGAGTCTAAAGTTACAACCTATACAAAGATACTAATCATTAGCAAGCCACTTGCCAAACCCATCCTCTTTGGCCCCTGCCTTCCGCCTTATCCTCAGTCCTGCCCTGCTAGCCCGTGTGCAATCCACCAAGGAACCTTTCCAGGGCTGGAAAGCTGAGCCCCAAACACCAAACAGGTAAAAGCAGAGGAGCAGCGAGCGGCTGAAGCTGGCCTTCTCACTCACCTGTCTGAGGAAGCGACTGTTGACGAGGTCAACCACAAGGACCTGCAAGATGAGGAAAAGGGACTATTACTATCTCTAGCTTCTGGGATACAGCAATGGGCTTGCAGCCTTCTTCCTTCTTGGCACTCAGAGAGGCAGCAGCAGTGGCAGTGGAGTGGGCCATCTGTGGTTTCCTGGCATTGCCACTATAGCCACAAGTGATAAGGGAGGTGGTGGGGGCCAGGGCTTTCCTGAATCGTGTGCTTTCAGCACCGAAATCATAGGCTGGAACATACATGTGCCACAGCTGGACGCCCTGCCCTGTTCCTGATAGGCTAAGGCCGGGCCTCTCAGCCGGCTTTTTCAGTGCGTGGGTTTGCTGGGGTGGTTGAAAGAGGCTCAAGCTTCCCACTTGTTCCTCATCCACTTGCCTCTCTGCACCAAGGGGTTCTCTTTCCTTGGCCCTGACATTTCTCTTCATCGAAGAGGAGGGGAGAAGTCCCGAGGAGTGGCTCCAACTGGAGACTAACGAAGATTCAGGTGCCAAATGTCCCTTAGTCCAGGCTTTCAGATACAGCACCTCCCCCTCCCAGGGCCAGAACCAGGTGACGCAAGGGCTTTTGCCTGCAGGATTCTGAGAGGGTGACCTCCCCTCAGGCCCCAGCAGAGGCCACTGGCTATGACAGAGGAAGAGCAGGGGCCTGATGGCTCCCAGTTTTCCACAAAGAACTGAAATGTGGGCTCTGACACATCCCAGGACCCCTGCCCAGGGGTGCAGGACCTTTCTCCTTCCTTTCCAAACACCCTTTGGGATTGGACTGAGTCATGTTAAGGACCGCAGGGTATCCAACTTCTCACAGCTCACAGCCCTCCCTCAAAGACCCAAGCCCGCTGGTTAATATTAATGAGATCTGAGGACCACCAGGGCAATTAAAGGATCCACATGTGGGGACCCAGGCCGAATTTCAGGGCCAGGTGTCCCCTTAGGGGTACAGCAGTGGGTGGCATCCCTTAGCCCCATGGCTTCCTCTCTGACTGCTGGAAGCTCTCAGCACACGGGACACAGGCTCTTTAGAGGGAGGAGCTGGGCCTAAATAAGTGCAGGGATTTCCCCGCCCGGCTGCAAACCTGAAAACGCAGAACCCAATTATTAAATAATTTGGTATTTGCCATTTTACTGATATGAAAAAGCACCTATTTGCAGGCTTGAAGGGTGGCTATCTCATAGACAAAACTGTGGGATCCCCAGCTCCCCTGACACTGTTGCATAGCCTCAGCCAGGACTTCCCCCCTGCCCCCCACGGGAAGGGAACAGGGACACCCCAGGAGCTCACCTCTTCCAGGGGCAGTTCCCTGAGCAGTGGCAGCGAGCTGGTGAGCAGCCCGATGAGGAAAGGTGTTGGCGAGCACACGATGTCCACCATGGCGGGGGGCAGCACGGGGATGTAGGTGTGCTGCCAGGTGAAGGGGTAGGTGATGGCTACCATCGCGTGGCAGCACTTGGACAGCGTGCTGCAGCCAGGAGAAAAGGGGAGGAGGGCCGCTTTAGGGAGGGCCAGAGAGAACGCTCTCCCACCATCCCAAAGCCTGTGGGTGTAACACGTGTATTGCCCGTGTCGTGGAACAGCACCCTGAGGCGGGTCCTTCCAGGTACACGCCGCCTCCATGAGACTTTGAAATGTGGCCGGAGGGACAAATTTAATGCCCTGGCTAATTTTTCCAAGTGGTCTGCACTCATGAGAGCCCCATTCTTGTACAGTGTGGACAAAATCATTCGTTGATTTTGTCCAGTTTCCCACCCCTCCCTTCCAGACCACACCCAGAGTGACTAAGGCCTGTCTTCTCAGGGATGCTCACTCTCTTATTAAAGATGAGTTATATTCTTTTTATTAAAAATATTTTATTTGTAGAGAGAGGAGGAGGGAGAAAAAGAGGGAGAGAAGCACTGATGTATGACAGCTACATTGATTGGTTGCCTCTTGCACGCCCCCAAACTGGGGACCTGGCCTGCAAGCCAGGCAGGCGCTGTGACTGGGAATTGAACCAGCAACGTTTCACTTCAGGGCGTTACAGTCTAACAGGAGCCTTTTCTTTGTTTTCGCCCACACATTCTTGTAGCCAAGCTGTACACCTTGCTGCAGTCAGGGAAACTGGGAACTCCCAGTCTATTCCCAGGGCAGCACACAGCTGCCAACGACTCTGTTCTGTGAAAGCGAAACTCATGACAGCAATTCCTGGCCCAGAGTTCAAAATGTAAAGGCATAATGGGAGCCTCTCTCCCTTTCTCTTTTTAAAATGCTTATGTCATGTGTGTATATGTATGTGTATATATATACATATATATATATGTATATATACACACATATATATTTATTACTGAGAATTGTTTCTTTTTCCTTCTCCATTACAGGGGAACCTCTCTGAAAGAACAGTGACTTTATCGGTGCTTTGTTGAGAGGCAGTGAGCCTTAGTAACCACTCTACACACCGCTTTGCATGGGGTCTGGATTCAGCTCCTGCCCAGTTTCCTCAGGGGATTATTTGGGGTTATCATCCGGATGTCGATCCTACTGCACAAGAGTGGTGACCAGCAGCCCAAATTCCTAGGCGAGTGACATCGACTTTCTCGTTTTCCCTGTCATCACTGCCTACTGCTTGCAGCAGCCTTCCTTCCTCTCCCTGCAACACACTGCTTCTAGCCCCTGGGAGAAGTCGTTGTGATGGGAGAATCAAATAAAATTGAGGAGCTAGGGCGGGGGGTCTCCCGTGAGTGTACCATGTCCTCTGAGGGCTCAGGCTCAGCAGCCAGTGGTTCACTTGTTGGGATGCCTTTCGGCCTCGGCCCTGGTTCTCCACTGTGCTTTGCTCAGAGGAAGCCTGAGGAGGCTGGGCTTCGGACCTATGACTGCTCCTGCTCTCTGACCGGGTCCCCAGGAGGTCAGGCAGCTGTACTCTCATGGTCATAAACCTTTCCTGCACCCACTAAAAAAATCATGTAGTGCTGGCTCATTGAGGAAGAACAGGGGTGTTTAAACCATACTGGGCAGCAAGTGAAATCAGCCAGCCAAAGACAAATGTGTGAACCCACCTACCTAGAGGGACTCAGGGGAGAAGCAGGGAGAAGAGGTTACCTGGGGAAGTGAAAGGGAGAACGGGGTTAATGGGTTCAGAGTTTCAATTTAAAGTGAAGGCTCTAGAAACGAACATGAGTGGTGCTTAACGCAACTGAATTGTATGCTTGAAAATGATTAAATGGTAAAATTTTAGGTTATGAATAAAAAATATTCGCTAAGCTTCCAAGTGAGTTCCTCTGAGCCTAGCACCCCCTGAAACACCTTCAGACATACATTAGCTCTCTACTTCGTCCCATCCACACTTGGAGGTCCTAACCCAATAAGGCTAATGTGGAATCTGTTTACTTACCAGTGTGGGTCTCCTAACTTTCCTGTCCCCTATCTTTGCAAATAATCATTTTCACAATATTCCCCCGAGTCAAGAAATACTGCGGAGTATACAGATGTTCCAATGGTATTTAGACTCTGTGTTTTCTTTCAAATGGTCACCCCCAAAATGAAAAATATGCAACCCCAGTATTTCATCTTATGCCTATAATGTCATCTTTATTAGCGGACTAGAGAGTGAGACAGAAAAGTCTAGTTAGGACTTACATCAAGGAGAACAATACTAATAACTCAGCCACCAGCTCAGGGTGAAGTGGCTTCTGTATTTCAAAGACCTTCTCTCAAAGCTGAAAGACTTTCTCCCCTGAAGTCACCACTTCTTACCAGACAGCCGAGAATATTAATAGTTTCAGTGAATTGCTTAGCATTCATGTTTAATTTCCTTCATCTATAGATAACTGGATGTGTAACAACTACTTGGTTTTCTGATTTTAGAACTTATCTGTGTTTATGTGCGGCCAGTGTACAAAGCTCATCTACTCTTGTACTGCAGTTGTAAGGCCCTAATTTAGAAAACAAGGAGGTACCTCTGGCTGGTGTGGCTCAGTGGATTGAGCATCAGCCTGTGAACCAGAAGGTCACTGGTTCGGTTCCTAAGTCAGATCACATGCCTGGGTTGTGGGCCAGGTCCCTAGTTGGGGTGTGTATGAGAGACAACTAATCGATGTATCTCTTGCACATTGCTGTTTCCCTCCCTTTCTCCCTCTCTTCCCCTCTTTCTAAAAGTAAATAAGAAAGAAAAATAGGCCTTCAGTGGTCAGGGGGAAGGGGGTTGGGGGAGGGGGGAGGAAGAGGCAAGGAAGGGGAGCAGTTTAGACAAGAACCTAGTATAAAGGAACCATGGACATGGACAATAGGTGGGACTGACTTTGGGGGGAATGGGTGGGTGGGGAGGGGGACAGAGGGGAGCAAAAAGGGGATGGATATAATACAACAACAATAAATTAAAAAAAAGAAGAAGGAAAAAAAGAAGAAAAGAGAAGGAGGTTAAAACATAAATGAGAGTAGTAAGTAGTGGTGTTCAGAATGGGCCTTTTTAGACTAGTTTGCAGTCCATTCGAGAGTCCTAAAATAATTTCAGTAGTTATAATTAGCATTTCAAACAATGACCAAAAAAACAAAAACAATAACAAAAAACAATGACAAAAATCATGGAATACAAATAAGAGAGTTTTCCACGTTTCTTTCATCGTCCGTGACAACCTATGCCCCTGTGCGTTCGTTGCATGTGCTGGGTCTGAACGTAAAATGTGTTCCTCTTTGTAGACTGCACTGACAGGGTTTGAAACCAATGACGCAGACCAGTGAAATGGGGGTGGAGACAGGTGGAGAGGGAGGCTGAGCTGGGACTTTGATATATTACATGTTTTATTGGGATGTTGGCTTTTGTTTCCAAGGGACTAGAGGGAAACGCTTAATAGACCCTAAGAAAGAACTCCCTGAATAAGTATTTTGTATTAAATGCATCTATTTTCATAATAGCACTTATGTTATATGTTCCTAAATATTGCTTGGAGGAAGAAGTGGATCATGTGACAGTCTGGGCAGTAGACTTTGTCATCTATGCTCCGTGTCACCAGGCTTTGAAACTCTCACTCGAGTCAATTCACAAGAATAAAAACGCAGAACTCGTGTTAAAGAGTCCTTTTACATTTCATAGTTGTGGTTTAAGCACTTTGATTCCAGGGAAGGTACAGAATCCCGGAATGTGTGGCCTGGGAATAATCTCAGAGATAGTGTTCATCTTCTTTGAACTTTATAGCTAAAGAACCTGAGGCTGAAACAGGGACAAGTCCCCTCTGAATTCAGGTGGGGACGGGGCAGGAGAAGAACCAAGCAAGGCAGGAGCAGATGAAAGAGACAGAGAGAAGGACGGAGCCAGAACAGCCACAGCCTCTGAGATCTTCTCAATCACCACCACAGAAAAACAAAGCTGTTTAACTTTTTCCCAACTCAAAGAAAAGGCCTCCTGCCCTTTTGCTTTCTTGTGGCCTCATCCCTAAGAAAAAGAAAGTATAATGAGATGCTCCTTCCTCTCTGCCTTTCTCTCTGCTGTGATATCATGTGGAGTCTCCTGGTTCAAGCCCTGTGCTGCCCTGCTGAGTTAGGAGGCCCCCAGAGGGTGGGAAACCCTAAAAGGGTGGCAGGGAGGCCCCCAGAGGGCAGCAGGGAGACTGGTTCAGCTGCAGTGAAGTGTCAACCAATTGGATGATGAAGGCAATTGGAACCAGTTAAAAAAAAAAAAGCAGTAAGCAATGTCAGTGACAGGGCAGGTGCATACGTGTTACAGAAAGATAAAATTCATTTGGGAAACTGGAATGCAGTGAGCTAAAGGACAACTGCATCACCATGATGAGGACAAATAATGACAAGTCAACTGGGTAGCCCGCTGGCCAGGTAGGCAGGTGTTGCCACTGCTGGTACTTGTCCTAACAAGCAGTTTTGGTTTGTCTGTTTTCTAAGCAGGCTGGCCCTGCTGCAGCTGGAGCCAAGTGTCTGCACACCTGGCTGTCATGAACACCTCACCGGCCAACACACACGCAGCCCAGGGACCCAGGAACGTGACAGGCGGGCCCGACTGAGAAACAGCTCTTTCCTCTTGCTCTCCAGTCCACATTACTATTCTTTAAAAAGGGCCGACTGAAATATTAGGAGGAAAGGTCCTAATCAGTTAGTGTCAGCCTTTCCCCAAAAATAAGTGATAAAGAAAAAGGGACTGTTTTAAATGTAGCTAAAGTGTTGTTCTCACTCCCTGCTGCAAATGCTAATAAAATTTTATTCCCTGATTTGTGAAAGCTACAGGAGCTTTCTATGGGGGTGGGGTGAGGTGGGTGGGAGTCGGGGTGGTGGTGGTGAGGCCACTGCTAGGATCAGTGGTCTCTTAGGAATGTGCAAAGAAGAGCCTCTGGTTCCGGGGACACTCAGGGTGACTATCCAAGTGCACTTGCTGCACAGCCTCTCTGAGCATATCTGCTGGCTGGAGGGGAGGCAGTGCTGTTGAGAGCCAGACCAGGAAGAGCCGGGGCAGGAAGCGAGCCGGCAGCTGTCTTGCATTACAGTGGGGGAGGAGGGAGACAGCACCAGCCACGAAGCTGTGATCAATTTGTACAAAAGTTGGGGAGGGAGATGAGAAGCTGCTGTGGGAGTCTGGCTGGGACACAGGGTTAGAAGCCGGGCACAGGTGAGAAGGATCAGGTTCCAGAATGCTTTGCTGTGTGGTGGTGGTTCCTGAGGGCAGAAGCATGAGTGCAAAGTCATCAGGATGCACTTGTGGGGGTTAAAGTTCTGCAGCAGATTCTTCCCTCCTGGTGCTACTCAGTCCCTGTGCCATAGCGGGGTTGCTACGCCCACAGCCTCCAACTCACCTAGAAACCAGTAAGAATCGTGCACAGAGGCTTGTCTCAGGTGCCATCAGAAGAGCACATGATGAATTTCCTGAGTTAAACAGACACCCCAGGAATTTGAAGAATGTGCCCATCAGTTCCTTTGGCCTCCCAACAAAGCACCCCTCCTACCAGTGCATCATCCCCAGGACTAGGAGTGACAGGTAGACTCTGGTCTGGCCTGGTGAGACCTAGGGGGAGGTAGGTGTCACCATGCAGCAGCTGCCATAGTGCCATTACTGTCCTTTCAAACACTGAAGTAATGTGTTGCCGAGTTTAAAAAGAACATAGGCTGGGTATCAAGATAACTGTACAATTTCAGATAAGGCCCTTAACTTCCAGAACTCAGATCCTTCCTTCATAAAATAAGGAAAGTGGAAGGTCATTTCTTACATCCACCCAATTTTTATATTTATAAACCATGAATCTGTAAGAAAGTAAGCTAGGGGCAGGAAGCAGCTGAAACTGTAACTATGTGTTGTCATTGGAAGGTACTTCTAGGGCTCGTTAGCAAAGATAGAACCAAAGAACCAACAAGCTGCCTCAGTAACTCTCCCAATACTACAGCACAAAGCCTGCATGGCCTTGGAGACCCCTGACCAAGAGGGGATCGGAGGAAGTGTCCACCTCACAGTGGAGCACAGACAATAATCGGTGGCCATGCGATTCTCTAGAGATCGCTCCAAATGTTACCTTCGTGGTGTTCATGGACAAAAGTAGGTAGTTAGTACTTAATATTTAATCAGACCAATGCTGTTGTGTTATCAAAATTGTGCTTTTGTAGGACATCGTTGAATTAAATATACAGCAGTTGGTAAAAGTAGGTTGACAGTTGTTCCTGTGGAAAAAGGTAAGCAGGTTATTACTGCAACAGCTTTATTAACTGTGTTTCACACTTTCACAACTGTGACTCTACTTTTGCCCACTCCTTTTGCCTCTGAAGTGGTGCTTTGGATGCCAAACCACCAGGATGGAGCAAGCTCACCCGCCTGGAGGGGGTGTGCTCCGCAACCCCACCTTTTACTGAGAAAGCAAATGCTGCTGGGGCAGCTGACTCTAGACAGGCTAGGGGGTCCCATTTAAGCTCTCAGAAACTGATTTAAAATGAACCGAAAGGACAGAGGTGCACAGCGACATATGCACTTATTTGTGTAGTTACCCACATGTTCAAGTCCAGGTTTCCAGAATTTGTCAAGACCTGACAAAGGCTTATCACTAGATAGCAGTCTGTTACTCAGCTCCTAGCGCGACTGCACTACATAAAGACAGAAAGTACATTTCTTAAATACTAAAAACTCTGTCACAACTCCTCTCTCTCTCTCTGAAGCATTGCCTTTCCCTGTCATCCCACTCACTCCCCAGGCGCATTACCTTTACCCTTGAAGTCTGTCCTGGGCTCCAAGGGCCCCTCTTCTGCCTCTGTAACTTGTTTCCTCAGCCCACACAGCCTGGCTGGCTCACTTCTACTACCTCTGTGACTTTCTAAATAAACTTGCACTTGTATTAAAAAAACCAAACAAACAACTGAAAAACTTCTGTTGTCCCATCTAAAACTTTGGTACAAATTTGTTAATGTGAAGCTATGACATTATTATTCAGTCATGTCTATAGATTTAGCCAGAACTTTGGGAATTAATTAATAATGGCAATTAATAAACTAAAAAACAAAATGCTTATCCTCAGGGACATGAAGAAAAGGGTATAGGGCAATATTTATTTGGGTTGTTATGACAACAGGACAAGCCACCACAACAACACCTTTTCTGCTCCACATGTCAGATTGTGGCTTGACGGAGTTTATGAGACACTCAATGTCCACCCTAAAGATAAAATGGAGCAAAAATGTTAGTCTAAATATGATAGATTTTTGGCTCCACTGAAAACCCTTTTATAACTTGTATAATAT
Organism: Noctilio leporinus; assembly: GCA_004026585.1. Lineage (NCBI taxonomy): Eukaryota > Metazoa > Chordata > Mammalia > Chiroptera > Noctilionidae > Noctilio > Noctilio leporinus. The sequence continues at coordinate 12,786 of PVIW01009425.1, forward strand.
TTGCCACACTCTCTGCTCTTTCCTCTTGTGGGCGGCAGACTTGCTGACGATGATGAGTAAAGGACTCCTGTGGCAGGGGCGGGTGCTAGAGGCAGGACTGCGGGCCTACAGCAGGCTGACATGTGCTCTGGGGGGGTCACAGGGCCACTCACTGAGGCTGTGGCATGCCCCGCTCTCGTGCACTGCTCCGTGCTACTGAAAAGGTCAGGGCTGCTGATGGAAATCAGAAGGAGACCCCTTGCTTCCACTGCTGGCAGAACAGGGCGAGAGCCCAGTGCATATGCAGCAGGTGCAGAATTATGCCGAGGTGAAGGGGTGAAAGCACCAACTTGAACTCATGCAGAAGGCTTCCTTCATAGATTGCGCAGCTCAGAAAATTGGCAGCCAGCCATGGTCTCCCAAGCCCTGTAGGTCACGGCATGGCCAACACTGATTTCCTACAGCTGTTTTCCCGTAAGCCAGGTGGCGCCAGCATCCGATGGTTCCCTCTGGAGGAGCACTGTTAGGGGAGCAGGCTGGAGGTGGAAGATGGTTCTGGCTTTCCTGCTCTGGGGCCTCATATACATGGTGTTCTTTGGTGAAGTTTCTTAGCTAAATCATTGTCTTACAGGTGAGCCAAGTCCCTGTACCAGCTGACCTGGCCTGTTAGGAGAGGGAGCACAACTGAGGGCCAGAGAGACCCCAAAAGGAAGGCTAACCAGAGACACTGGAAATATTCAGTTAACGCTGCAAGACGAGGTGGAGAATGTGCCCCAACTTCTAAGCACAGTCTAGGGTGAGGCCCGGGGAGGCCATGGGTGTCTGAGAACACTGAGAGGAAGGACCACAATGGGAAAGGTGAAGAAGGGCACTAAGCATACACCTGTTCTCAGTTCCTCCAGCGCTGAGGAAGGCAGCAGTGGCAGGGACATGCCATCCAGATGACTTTTGTATCTTTTTTTATTCTCACCGGAGGACACGTGCATTGATTTTAGAGAAGGAAAGGAGAGCGGGAGAGAAACATTTATCGGTTGCCCCTCGTACGTGTTCTGAAGACTGAACCTGAAACACACTTATGTGCCCTGAGCAGGAATCAAACCTGTAAACCTTTGGTTTACGGGATGATGCTCCAACTCACTAACTGAGCTGTACCAGTCAGGGCCCAGATGACTTCTAATGCATCTGATCAACTGGGAGGAAAGGGAGAGTATGGAAGGTGGGAATGGGATGTGTCTTCCTTTCCCACTGCTCAGAATCTCAGAGCATTTGTGCTGAGGAGCCCCGAAGGAATTGTGTAGCCCATACCTCCATTTCATAGCCGGGCGGAAGGGGACACCCCCTGGAACATTTTAGGAAGCACAGGAAGCCTTAGGGGGTGGGCCCTGGGTCAGACAGTGGGGGCGGGGTGCTCAGCAGGTTCTGGGCCAGGATGTCTGGGAGAACAGGCGGAAGCTCAGTCCTAGACAGCCTAGAGCAAGGCCCACAGAGTTAGAGAATTTCTGAACTGGGAGAGACTCTGGGGGTCCCCAGTTGGAAAGCACAAGAGAAGGAGATGGGGGGAGTAAAGCCTGGATATCTTAGCTTTTCCAGGATATAATTCTGGTCCTATTGCCAGGCACTAAGGAAACCCTAATGTTTTTAAAAAGACTTCCCTTATGCGTGTATTTCTGTGGGCAGACAGCGCTGCACCCCCACCCCAGATCCTCCTTACCTTACCTCCTTACCCGGCGGGCTGCCCAGTCTGCACCCCAGCCAGCCCTCCACTGATTCCTTGAGCAAAGCGACTTAAGTCACTAGGCTCCTGACTTTTTAAGAGTAGAACCTGACGAGTTGAGAGAGCCTGAGAAAACATGCTTAGAGCCCTCGGGAGAGCTGGGCCCAGGGCAGCATCCCAGGGGTCCCTGATCCTGCAGGTGCAGGCTGTGCTGGGTCATGGTCATGCCCGTCAGGTCCCCTCCTGCTGTGTTTCCTTCTCCTCTGGACTCAGAGCTATGTGGGCCTTTGTTCACTTATCTTTCCAGCTTTTCAGGTCTGCTTGGAACTAGTGTTGGATGGAAAGATAATTTATCGGACAAGAGAGGGAACACTGAGCCATCTGCAATAGGACAGCATGGGCTGCCTTTAGGGACCAAGAAACACTGGAGCCCTAACAAGTCAGAGCTAGGGGGGGCCTGTGCTTCATAAGTGAGGAGGGCCAACAGAGGAGGGTATTCTGGGTCCCTCCCTACTTTGGGAAGGCTGCCCCTGTGTGTGACGAGAGACGAACGCGCCCATCTGAAAGTGTAAAGGGTCTAAAAATGTAATGAAGGTATTTTACCCACACAAAGGTATTTTACCCCTACAAAACTCCCATCAGTGGCCCATATCTGGCAGCTGCTGTGAAAGAAAACACCCAGGGGGCAATATTGCCCTGTGATTACCTCTGGCTGCAGCCACAGCTGGGACTTCACCCCCTCGTATTTGAAAAGACTCAATCTCTGAGGGGGGAATCCAGGCACCATGAAACCATGGGATGAGGAGACAGACTCCAAAGTCCCTCCAGTCAGACCACATGATAACTCTTGTCCAGAAAGCTGCCCCGGAGCTGGGGCAGGGGCTCAGGCAGGAGCCAGTCACAAGGATGGGGTCCCTTCAAGCAGCTCCATGGTAGGGCCTGCCCCAGGGTCCAGCCTGCCAACCCAGAGATCCACCCAGGAAGAAGGAGGAGGTGGCCAAGTCCCCTCCCACCCATCTTTGTCCTAAGCACTTCAAGGTGCACGGGGGCCCATGACCCCCACCCCTACCACCCTGCACCAGGGATGCATTTCTCTTCGACAGGCTCCCTCCCTCTCTGCTCTCCTCCCTGGAGGAAGCCTGGTGGGGTGGGCACCTCGCGTCCAGGATTAGGTGGCTTCTTCCCAGCCATGCTCATTTCTTCAGACATTTTCTCAGGCTGACCCTTCTGGAGCCTAATATCTTGAGCCCAGCAACAAGCTCCTTGGGGGACTGTCTACCTCCATCTAAGCCAATGGTGGCCACTAAGTTTACCCCCTTGGCCTTCCCTTATTGCCTAGGCCTTTCTGAGACTGTCCCTTTCCCCTCTCCCAAGGCCAAGCGGAGAGTGTGGGACCAGAAGACAGTGGGGTGGGGCATGGAGTTGGCTGCCAGCAAATGTAGACAGTCCTAGCAAGCTGATGAAATCTGATCCGGTCACTGAAGGGTTATTCCTGTCCTTGGCTTCCAGGGCCCCTGGCTGGAGATGCTCTGGTCTGAATTCCCCAGGCCCCCGGCTTGGAGAGCAGCACCGTGCCCAGCACCAGCTGCAGGCTCAGAAGACAGGGCTGCTCCTCGAGCTGAAAGAGCGCCCAGGGAGTCCAGCAACTGTGACATGGCAAGTGCCGAGCTAACCGGAACACGGAACACGTGTGGGAGCAGGCTGGGAAGAGCCAGTTGGCTGCCATCCAAAGGGAGCATCATCAAGGTGACCAGATGGCTGGAGGGGAGGGTGGGCTGGATTCCATCTCCTACCACGCCTCCTGATGAGCTCCACATTCATACACTTTGTCCTTTCCATTCCTTCCCTTTTCTTCTTCCTCCCCTTTGTTTTCCAGAGTGGAGAGGCGTATTTCCTCTCTAAACCACAGCTCTTCATTTTTGTGTTTTTGGCAGATGAACTTCTCTCCAGATGGGCTTCTCCTGGTCAGCCAGCCGTCAGGAAGTCTCAGGCCAGGCCCCACATCTCGGCCCTACTGGCCCTGCGGGCGCTGCAGCCGCAACTCCTGCCTCTGTGCCCTTGGTTCCAAAGTGCAAAGGCTCTGAGTCAGGTTTTGTAACGTGGAACATGCCAGGGATTCTTCTTAGTTCAGAATTAGCCCCAAGCCCTATTTGCATCTCCTTCCAGCCATTACGCATCCCTGAGTGTGGCCCTTAGGGCATGGGGCATTCCACTGGGCAGTGAGTACGTGAGGTTCCTGATTGCAGCACTGAAAACAGGGACGGCCTGAGCTTTCTCAGGGCTCTGCGGCAGCCTGCCTCTGCTGGCTCCTCACTCCCCACTCCGCTGTCCTCCCTGCTCAGCCTCCTGCGGTCTCACCATGGTAGGGACAGCTCCTTTTGTCTGGACTATCTTATACTCAGGAGGGACACACCTGCTCTGGAGTGCGGGCCCTTCTTGGTCTCCAGCATGCACCTCTAGGGCGCCTCATAACACAGCACTGGGTGGTCTGTTCACTTCCCTGTCCCCACAATGTACTGACAGCTCCTTGAGGGTTTTCCTCCCTTGTTCCCAGAACACGATAGGTGCCCAACACAAAGCAGAACGAGTGAAAATACCAGATACCAAATAGCAGATCAGGCCAACTGACAGCGTTGCAGAGAAGTGCAGGCCTGCTGTGTTTTACAGGATTCGTGCACGTCTGAACCTGCAGTCCAGCTACTCACTGGCTCCCATTATACTCAGAGGCCCTGCACCCTAGCCGTCCCCACCTCCCAACTTGGACAGTCCCAGACAGCCTGTCAGACAAACACTCAACCAGCAGTAGCCACGGTAGGTACCTGAGCTTGTCTGCGATGAAGATGACCCTCCTTTCTAGGAGCAGGGAGGCAAAAACACAGAGCAGGTGGCGGACGCTGAGAGAAGAGAAGAGACACTCAAAGTCCACGTGTTCGAGCCGGGAGTCCAGTGGGCGGCACAGTTCAATCACCTGTCAGGAACAGGCGCAGCCATGAGGGGCCCGGCTCACCAGTGGTGGCCCACTGGTAGGGGTGAAGGGAAAGGGAAAAAGGAAAAGAAGAGGGATTGGGGAAAAGAAAGAACCCAGGAGACTGGGGGGAGGAACATTTGGAAGAGAAGCACATGCTATACATGCAACTGAGGCAGGACGGTGGGGATGGAGGTGGGGAGAGGATGGCAGAGGCAGTGGCCCTTGGCCCCAGACGGTCGGAGGCTGTCCTGGCAATGATGCATCTGCACTCCCCACAGAGCTCTAAGACTGCTGACATGTGCTATTCCTTACCATGCCATAGGTGAGTGTCTGTCTCACGAGGGAGTATCACCTGTCGCCAGGGGATTCACAGGCTCTCACAGAGAACCTGCAGATCCAACAGCCCTTTCCAGACTCACTTCTTCCAAAAGGCCTTTCTTAAAGGACCAACCTCACCCCAAGCCCTGTCCAAAGTGGTGCCGTCCTGCTCGAAAGTGGAGCATGCATGTCTTCTCAGCCTGTACTTGCTGTAAGGCTCTGGCACTGCTCCTGTGCATGGCTCTTCTCTGAGTGGCGGGCTTTTTCCCGCCCAGCACAGGGCCTGCTTGGTGCTGGCCCTACAGTGTGGCTCCTTAGTGCTAATACCCAGGACCAAACCTCCTGCATCTGAATGGGGTGGTTCTCTAGCTTCAGGAAGACTGCTCCTCTCTGTGCTGGGAATCTGGGCAGTTCCAGCATGTCCCGGACCCATCCTCATCCCTTCCCTTTGCCACAGCGACCTGCTTGGCCAGAGCCTTTGGAACTAGAGATCCAGTCTGCATGAGATGTGCCTTCTGAGGTCCACAGAGCCACAAAAGGGGTAGGGACACGCTTCCAAGTCCCGGGCGAATAAAAAGTAGTGCCTAACCTTGCATCCCCTGAAAATAATCTGTTTTATGTGATCAAGTGACAGAGGTGATGCAGACCAAAAATGCAAATAGGTTCGTATGCAATTCATGAATATAGCAGCTGTGATGTGGAGCCAATGATGCTCAGTGCAGGTCCCTAACCTTTGAGACCAGCAGCATAAGAACCCCATGTGCTGCCATGGTATAGTTCTGGGGGTTCTCTCAGTGCCACAATCCTGGGCTGGATGGACTAGGCTTCGGGTGGAATTTATGACAGCTGTGGAGCAAGGGGACACCATGGAAGGCAACCGTCCACCAGGCTGTCTGGGCCATCCTGTGCCCCAGGAGAGGAAAGGAATCTCACCTCAGTTCCTGTCCCTGGCAGGAAGTTCTTGACAACAATTGTTCTGCCCAGGGCTGGGAAAGGGGCTTCCATGATGCTCCGCATGAGAGGCTGTACCAGCGCAGGAGAGATGCGACGACGTTTTTCTACCTCATCCAAGATCTGCAAGGGTCAGAAAAGCTGCTCAGAAGTCAGGGCACCAAGTTGTAGCTCAGGGCAGGTAGAGCAGGCCTGCCCTGGGGATGGAGGGACTACGGGGAAGGCCTGCTGTCCTCTTCACCCTCTGTGTTATTGCCCTAATTCTCTCCCCTCTGTGATCACCCCCTTTGCCATGTGACTTTGTAGGTCCACCCACCAAAGTATAGTTCCTTGACCCCCTTGACTTTGGGTTTGGCCATGTGAGTTACTGGGCATTCTCAGGGGAGTAATATATACATATATTAAAAGCCACTGAATTATATATTTTAAATGATAACTTATATAATGAGTTATATGACAATAAAACTATTACCCAAAAATTCAAATGCAGGGGCCCTGGCTGGTGGCACAGTAGCTAAGGTGCCAGCCTGCGAACCCAAAGGTCGCTGGTTCGATTCCCCAGCCAGGGCACACAACCAGGTTGCAAGCCAGGTCTCCAGCCAGGTCCTTATCTGAACGCAGGTGAAAGGCAACCATACATTGATGTCTCTCTCCCTCTCTGCCTCTCTCCCTTCCCCTCTTTCTAAAAATAATAAAATAAATAAAATCTTAAAAAAAGAAAAAAAGTTCAAATGCAAAATGCTCCACAATGGAGTGGTAAATCAAAGAGTTTAAATAACAATGCTATTTATAGGAGGTGGACAGAGGTAGGAGAGGGTAAAGTGAGGATAATGGTGATGGAAGGAGACTCAACTTGGGGTGTTGAACACATTATAGAATTACATGTTAAAACCTGTATAAGTAAATAAATTAAAAAAAAACCCTGTATAAGTGTCTTTTAAAGATTTTATTACTTTTAGAAAGAGAGGAAGGGAGAGAGGCAAAGAGGGAAAGAGACATCAATGTATGGTTGCCTTTCACCTGCCTCCAGCTATGGACCTGGCTGGAGACCTGGCTTGCAACCAGGTGGTTATGTGCCCTGGCAGGGAATTGCACCGACCTTTGGGTTCACCTTAACCACTGTGCCACCAGTCAGGGCGGGAAACCTGTATAATTTTATGAACCAATGTCACCCTAATAAATTCAACAAAAATTAAAAACATCACACTTCAATTATACCTTAATAAAACTGAGGGAAAAAAAGAAAAAATGCCATTTATAATAGTATCACATGTACCTATTGAACCCTTGAAATATGGCTAGTCAGCATTGAGATGTGTTCTAAGTATAAAATACGCAGTGGATTTTCCCTGGCTGATGTGGCTTAGTGGATTGAGTATCGGCTTATGAACCCAAGCATCTGCAGCCATACATTGATGTTTCTCTCCCTTTCATCCTCCCTCCCTTCCCCTCTCTCTAAAAATAATGAATAAAATCTCTATTAAAAAAAATAAATTTCAAAACACAAAATAAAGAATGTAAAATAGCAAGGACTTTTTTTCATATTGATTACATGTTAAAATATTATTTTGAGTATATTGGGTTAAATAAAATTAATTATTCAATTAGAAACATAGTATGGCAGTTCCTGAAAAAATTAAATGCATAACCATCATATGATCCAGCAATTCCACTTCTGGGTCTAAACCCAAAAGAACTGAAAGCAGAGACTCAGACATACATTTGTACTCTCATGTTCACAGCAGCAGAATTCATTAAGAGCTAAAAGGTGCAAACAACCCAAATGTCCATCAACTGCTAAATGGATAAACAAAATATGGTGCATACATATTGTAGAATATTATTCAGACTTAAAGAGTTAAGACATTTTCACACATGTTCTAACATGAATGAATGTGAGGAAATGCGGTAAGTGAAATAAGCCAGTCACAAAAGGGCAAATATTATATAAGATGCTATAGTCGGACTCATAGGGACAGAAAGTAGGTGGCTGCTGGGGTGGGGGAGGACAGGGGAGTGTTGAATGGGCAGAGTTTTAGTTTGGGAAGATAAAAACATTCTGGAGATGGATAGTGGAGATGGCTGCAGAACAATGTGACTGACCTTAATCTCAATCAATTGTACACTTCAAAACAGAGTGGTAAATTTTATGTTTTATATATACTGTAGCATAATAGAAAGGAAATAATGTGACAAAAAATTTTTTTAAGAATTTCATGGTGCCCTGGCTGCTGCGGCTCAGTGGACAGAGCGCTGGCCAGTGAACCAAAAGGCCAGTGAGTGGTTTAATTCCCAGCCAGAGCACATGCCTGAGTTGTGGGACAGGTCCCTGGTTGGGGGTATGTGACAGGCAATGAACGGATCTCTCACACAATGATGTTTTCCCCCCTCCCTTCCCTTCTAAAAACAAATAAATAAAATCTTTAAAAAAAAGAATTTCATAGGGAGGGGAGGGAATTCAGAGAAAAAAAATATGCAAAACGGCTATAAAGGGGAATGATACAGTAAACAGTGCTGAGGGGCACAGGGTCAGTAGAATGTGTGTGCCAATGCTAAGCCCTGGCCTTCCAAGGCCGGCTTCATGCGTTTCTGCTGGTCCTCTGTGCCTCTGCCGTGAAGCCATGAGAAGGGCACACTGGGGCCAGCCCGCTGCCTAAGGAGGATGATAGACAGGTGGCCCAGGCCCAGACGTGAAGCCTAACACAGAGACCAGCCAGTCTTGATCACAACCCCTGGCCTCCTCACAGCACCCAAGTGAGGCTGGTGGTGGTCAGCAGGGCCAAGCCCCAGATGACCTGAACGTCTGTGAGAATAAATGTTGCTTTCGGTTACTGTGATTTGCTGCCTGGCATTATTGGGGCAATATTTAACGGCGCACCTTTTCTCAGAGCTTCTGAGAGCAGTTCTTCTTATACATAATTTCTTTCTGTACTAAAGGACGGTTTCCCATTTTAGTCAGCCTTGTCCCTCACCTGAAAATAGCCTGAGTTCTAGAAATCAGTTTGCCAAAGCTCTGTTTTGCTGTGTGGTCTGGGAGTCACAATAGTATGCTCTTAAAATATCCACAGTCATAAAGCTGCCATGAAATCCCAGGACTGTGCATCACACAAACAGGTTGGCATGTTTACTTGCTCCACATCCCCTACTTGGGACGTAGCAATGAGCCCTGGGTGAATTCCAAAGCTGCCACTGGAAGCCGGGCTAACTCATGTGAGCTGTTTTACTTCTAGCTTTCCTAAGTATTCTCACAACAACAAAGGCTGTGATGTACACCTTCAAACAAACCCACAAAAGACTTGCATAAGCAGCAATGTATACCTGTGCTAGAACTTGGAAATGACCAACTTCAATGTAGAATGATTACCTCCAATGGAGTAGAGGTCAGACCACGTCTCAGATTACATTGATACTACTAATTATTTCAAACAGATGGGGACAGAGGTACAAGTTCTAGCATGGCAAGACGTTATTCAGGCTTCCTCTGAGCTTGGGTGAAGGGTGGGCAGGAGGTGGACTTTTATATTGGAATGCTTTTAGGAAGTGCTGCCTTACATCCATGGACAGTAGATGTAAGACTGTAATCTTCTGAAAGAAAGCTCAGAATGAAATGTATACTCAAGAAGGCTTTTAAATAAATTTATCCTTTAGATATTCATGCCTGATTAATACAGGAAACAAATGTTGGAATGTATGTGATTTTTGATATCAGAATTATATAGCACAGTAATGATTTCCTATAAACCAATACAAAACACTGGGGTGGATGGATGGCCAACTCAATATGGCAATTCCTGTATCTTGATATATTGGCTTGTTTTCCTAAAAAGAGGACTAAATTATATTCAGATTTCAATAGACTTAGACCACTATTACAATAATAATATTATAATAAATCCCACAGATGCACAACATATATATACATCAATACATATCCGTCCATCCATCCATTTATTCATCCTATTTTTTTTTTGGTTTTGTTTAGCAGAAGCTAATCTGACAAAAGACAACGCTTAGAAGAAACTTAGAATGTACAGGATATCCTGGGAAGATCCTCTGCCTCTCCCAACCTCAACTAAAATTACTTTGACTCTCTCCCCTTCCCCAGTTTCGGAGCCCTGAACTTCATCCTCTGCTATTTCCTGTCCCAGTGGTAAGAGAATAAAGGTGGCCATGAGGAACGAGGAGGAAGTGGGAAGGAACCGGGTGGAAAACTAGATTATAAAAGTACTGGAAGCTGGGTGTTTCCAGAGTCCCCTGGGCCCGCCTTCTTTCCTCTGAGGCCCAAATCCTCACCTTTGAAAAGAGGCTGAAGCATCCCAGGCGGCTCACGATGCAGTAAACTTCAGGGAGACGCTTCCCTTTGCCACCAGGCTTTTTGGAGAGAAACAGAGGAAATCTGAGTGTTACCAGTTTCAATGCAGGAAAGACCTGAACGTTTTTGAGTGCTATTGTGCATCAGCTATTACCACGTATGGTACCTCAGGACAAGCAGGCGAGGTAAACAGTTATCAATGACCTATTCTATGGGTGGGAAGCACTTCTGGTCACACAGTATGTATAGTTTTACCTTCCTGAAGGAATCAAATCAGGGGTGTTGTGCACACAGTAGGTGCTCAACATGACCTAGGGAACCATGAAGAGGCATAATTTGTTTACCCAAGTCACATAGTTTCTTTTTAAGGTTTACTATGGGACTATATGTTTATTATAATGATAATTCAAGGAGAGATAATTTTGGAAAGTCTTTCTGAAACTGACTTTTAAGCTGATTTTCAACTCCCCCCAAAAATCAATCTCAATACTTTAAATTAATTTTATTAATAAGAATTATGTCCCAGTTAACTTTTTCAAGTATTATTCATACTTTTTTCCCACTCTTCTCCTATTCATACTTTTTATTCACTAATTAATTCAACACATATTTACTGAACAGCTACTATGTACCATGCATTATTATTGCCTCTAAATTATACTATCTAATTCCTAACACTAAAATCATTCTTAGTGGAAAATGATTTGTCATTACTGAAGATTTTCAAAAGACAAGTTTTCAAGTGTTTTAGCACTGGAGAAGTTTCTGACTTCTAAGGGTGATTGCTCTGAAAGAGACACTCCATCAACTTGAGTCATGAACAATAAAGCCAACCTTCTCCCACCCTTACCCACCATCATGAATGTTCTCTCTAAGCTAGCAAGGTCTGTTGAGCATATTTTATTAGGAAGGAATTCGTGTGAAGAGACAATCTTTGGTGGGGAAAACACTGGAGAAAATAGTCTCTTCCCAAAGGACAGAGACACATTGTTCCTGTCCATCACTGGGATTCAGGTGAACCCCCACTCTTCCTCCATGGTCTTAACTACCCTGGTTAACATGCCGCCCCCATCCCTTCTCTCTCGGATACGGTGAAACCCTGGGAAGCCAGCGTGGGCTCTGCCGCTGCTGGAGGAGCAAATGCACTGACCAGCAGTCTTCGGCAGTAACCGAATCTCCTGGCCCCGTCTTCTCCAGTTAGGACGAATGAGAATGTTTCACTGTGGCAGGGAAAGCAAAAATACATTATAAAGCAAAGCAACACAAAGGATATATCACAGTGAGCTACTAGAATATTCTGAAGGAGGTTGGCCACCCAAAAGGGTGGCTCCCTGTCTGCCTGTCCATCTCTGTGCGGGGACTCAGGTTACCTCTGGCTTTGGAGCCTACGTCAGGGACCGAGAGATTGAAAAATGTGACTGTGTCCTGAGAGGAAATGAGGACCTTTTTTTCCTTACAATGAGCTCTCATACAATTCTTTCCACTGAGTCATCCCAGGACACAAAACACAGTTGTTTACTGAGCATCAATTGTGGCTACTGCCTTCAATGAGCTTGAGGGTGAAGTTGCATCTACTGACCTAGGGACATGACTCAGGAAGGGAGTAGGTGACAAGTGGGACAGTTTGGTGCCCCCCTTGGAGCTGTGCTCAGATGCAGGATTCCCAGGGGATTTTCTGTCCAGAGCCACCCTGGAACTTGGACAGGCTTTAGAGACTGCTGGGCCACTCTGGGGAACATAGCATCCCTTAAACATTTAGGATATGCAACCTACTGAGCTTGGTCACTTGCTAAACATTTGATAATAAAAATAGCATATCTAACCACATGGGTTAAAGCAGAAATGTGAACTTATCACAATCCAGGTTACAGCTGGAAGGGCTACTGAAGACATAGTTCAGTAGATCTGGACAAGAACGGGTGATGGGCAGTGTTTCCATAACTTTTCCTAGATGAAGAATTACCTTGCTGCCCTTCACAAAGGCTTATGAAGTAAACAAAGGCCCAGACTGAGAGTGGGGTGGAGATGTGGGCCGGGGATCTGTATACTTAGCAATGTTCCTCTTAGCTTCAGGAAACTTAAAAAAACTGATGAGGGGAATCTCCAGACCCTGGCTCATCAGAAGAATTTGATGGCAGGCCTGACTTGGGGGGCCTGCCACCTATGACCCCATCTCTAGTCCTCGCCTTAATCTTTGTGGGTGGGGAGGGGAGATGCCGGTGCGCACCTGGTAAACTGCTCCACAGGAGTCCAGTCCTTGGCATCGGGGAAGCAGAACTGGGGGAGTGCCTTCAGCTGGTCCTCAGCCTCCCTCATGAACTTGAAAGACCGTTCCAGCTGCCAGCAGAAGGGCAGGAGAAGGTTGGAGAATGAACCCCAGCATGGGAGAGTGAGGTAGGGGGGTGGCAAGACTACATCTCCCACCTTCCCACAGCTGTGACCATCACCTTGACTGTCTTCCTTGGAAGGGTTTCCTGCTCAGTTTGCTGAGGTTCTTTTCCCTCAAGGCAGCTCTAACTATGGTCTTACGAGGGATGTTAGAAGATAAAAAGTGTGCTTTTGAGAAATGTTTTTATGCCTAACATTCTGGAACATAACTATTTTTTTTTAAGATGTTACTTATTATTTTTCAGAGAAAGGGGAAGGAAGAGAGGCAGAGAGGACAGAAACATCAATGTATGGTTGCCTTTCACCTGCCTCCAGCCATGAACCTGGCTGGAGACCTGGCTAGCAACCTGTTTATGTTGCTCTGGCTGGAAATCGAACCAGCAACCTTTGGGTTCACAGGCCAGAACCTTATCCACTGTGCCACCTGCCAGGACTTGGAACATAACTATTTTAATCAGTAAGGAAAAACTGTCACAGCAATGCCTTCCAAATGAGACTTGTGAATCTGCAAGGCCAAGCCTCAAATCAAGTCCTCAAAACCCCGGACCCAGGCAAAGCCGCCCCTCCTGAAAAGAAGTTGCACAATGCTTTTTAGTGGGTACATCCGGGTGCATTATATCATGTAGTGAAATTCAACTCATTTCAGAGTCCTTGGGTGTTAGAACTAGAAGGAAACTAGGTATCATCCAGCCTGACATTGCTCTTTTGTGGAGAAGGAATTAAGCAACCCTGAGATTTATTTATTCAAGATCATATTAGTACGGAATCAGGCCAGAAATAAAAATGGTCTTAATTTCTGATTGGTCTTTCTCTGAATTATCTGACTGCATAGACTGGGTGAGTATCACCTTATTTAAAAACAAAACAAAGTCTGACTTAGAGATTATATTTAAAGCCATGAGTTTGCTTTTAAAAAGCACCCCATCCTGGGGATCTGATGTACAACACTGTGCAAGCAGTTGATATTGAACTGTAGTCTTTGAAATGTTGAACGGGCAAGTTTTACATTCCATGTTTTATTGCTACAATTTTAAAAAGCCACTCTGGGTATAACTTTGGGAAACAGAAAAGCAATTATAAATTAGTTCATTCATTCATTTTTATCAATATATCATTTATATATATCACTTGGGAAAATATATTTATGTATTTTCCCATTGCTTTTAAAGAGAGAGAAAGGGAGAGGGAGAAACATCAATGCAAGGGAGAAGCACTGACTGGTTGCTTCCTGTAGGCAGCACCCAGATTGGACGGGGATCATGTATGTCCAGGCCGGGGGTAGCACGCACCTATACTTGAACCAGGGATCTAACCCACAACCTCTTGGTTACAGGACAATGCTCCGACTAATTGAGCCATACTGGCCAGGACTAAATTGGTACTTTTAAAATGTTGAGAAGAATTGTTGGCTTTTTGAACTTTTGCTGTTGATAGGTTTCCACTTGTTAAATTTCCTTTATAAACAGTTAAAAAAAATTAATAAACTATGCTAAAGTTACCTTCAGGAATTTTAAATATCAGGTATTTGAATTGAGCGGCATCTGAATTTCTTAAGTTAGGAAATTGTAATGTATAACCTAAATTCTTTTTATATTATTTCCATCAATTTCTCATAGCTAGCCACTGACTTCCACATAAACCGGCTTTGAAAACAGTTTCTGAAATCTGCAGGCCAGCAGTTCTTTTGACTGCTCAGAGGCTCTGCCAACCTCCTCAAGGCTGCCAAAGGTCACAGAGGTCTCTGAAGACAGCATCCAAAGGAAAAGAGTTCTGGACTGAAGATTTTCAGCTTCAAATCCACCTCTAGCATGACTCCTTTTAGGCCAGATCAGCTGCCGCTAATATTAATGGTTGTGACATCTATCAATGAATAAAATAGTTTCTATATTATAGATTTAAAGTCAGTCATTAACTGTCCTTTAGTTTTTCATTTTCAGAAAAACAGTCACTGTTTCTTTTCTATATAATCCTTTACCTGGAAGATGCCATCTGGTCCTGGAATAGTCTTAAAGTTGGTAATTCACTAGTTTAGACTGTTGCCAAAGCAATGAGTTTTGACTACCCTTGGATAATCTCGCAGGGAAGCAAACACCAGCTGGTATTTGTTGATAGAGAGGGGCAATTAACCACAACAGAGTCAAAGACCCCAAACTATAAAGAATGGTACAGGAAGAAACAACAACTCTTCCCTGCAGTTGAAGCAGCTTTGCAGAACTAGAGAGCTGGCCTCATAGGGAAGTGAGTTTCAGCCAGTTACCAATCTGGTTGGAGCTGCCCCCAGATACCATGCATGATGCACATAAATATGTGTGTGCATACCTGGGCCTACAATGCTGTCATCGACATGAGTTATCAGGCCATGTGTGCACATAGGTATTCTTATACATACATGAGCACATCCACAGAGAGCAGCGCATACAGATCCCTCTCACAAACACAGCCCAGATCCTAGATGGCTGGAGAATATCCCAGTCTCTATGGACTGCCAGAGAGAGCTGTATGACATCAAATGCTTTATGGCATGTGACCATGACTCCTAGCATGCAAATGTGCTCTCCTTCAGGGGAGCAGCCTGCATCATTACCTTTCCCCCTTTCTTCCTTCACTTTTCCCCCACAGGCACATGTCTCCCAAACTCTAAGGGTCTCCAAGAGACTTGCAACCAGGGGAGCAACAAGTAGTGGCAGTTTGTCCCAGGCTGACCCCTGAGCCTGCTCCCAAGGCCCCCTTTTCTCTGACTTCCAGTGAGTTAAGGCAGCTCACTGGTCTCTCCTGTTGCTTGTTCTATGCTAGGCTTTTCCCTGGTTCATTATCCTCAGGTTTAATAAACATTAATAAACATACCCTCACAGTCACCTGGACTCATGTTGTGGAACCTTTCCTGCACGAAGCTGAGGACCCACAACTTCCAGTTACCCGAGGGAGACCCACTCAGGGCCAGGTCCTGTGGCTGGTAACAGCCCCACAGACTAGAGGCCTGGTCCACACTGTACCTTCAGAGGAAACTGCTGGGTGACCTCTGGCACGTAGGCGGCCCCGGCCTGCTTCTTGTGCAATGACACGACCACAAAGTACTCGAAGAGCTGCCTCTCCTGGTACTCGATTAGCTCCCGGTCAAGCAGTGGGTATCTTGGAGCCTGCTTCAGGCGGGATTTCACATTGACCAGGCGTTGGCTGTGAGCTGGAGGGCCAGAGCCAGAAACACGAGACAGGGAGAAAGAGCGAGTAGGAGGAGGAGAGAGAACAAGAGAGAGCAAGCCTGAAAACGACCCATTCTCCAGGGTGCAATCGCAGAGCTGCAACAGGTTATTGAAAATTCCCAGCTTAAAGTACTTTCTCTAATCCTAAAGAAATGTTCCCACATTAACAAATTAGTACAAACTCTTTCTTTGAGATTCTTGCCAAAATTGTGGGAGGAAATGCATTCGCCAGGCCACCAGGCTGATGGGGCGCAGCCACTTGGAATGGGAGGCCTCTGCTCCACCACGGGTTTGATGTCGGGACTTGGGGCAGGGCCTGCAGTACTGCTTGTGTTCCTGTCGGATGAGATGGGGACACTGCCTCCTCCCCTCCTTCATTTCCCTCATCTGTGGGATATGACAAAATCCAAACAATACAGCCTGAGGAGCTGGGAGCTTTGTAAACATCCTGTGTGACTCAACCGGCAGAGCCCCGACCAGCTCAAGAGCTCCCACCTGCCTTCTCTCCAGCCCCCATTCTGCACAATGGAAATGAGCTGCTTTGATGGAGAGGCGACCCATGAGCGGGTGTCAGGTGAGCCAGGCAGGGCCACTGGGCGGAGGGTCTCGCCACCTCAATGGGAAGGCCTGGCCTACTGCTTTCTTTGGCTTCCACCTGCGTCTGAGAAATTGTAGAAAGCTCACTAAAGCCTGACCTAAATCACCAAATTACTCCAATGATTTCATATGACAGATGAGGAACTAGAGGCCCCTGAGACTAAGTGAGTTCCTACGGATCATACGGACATTTTCATAAAAGTAGGGCCTAAGCCCCAGGTATCTGCAGTCTCAGGCCAGTGGTGTTGCACTTCACACAGGTGTGAAACACACCTATGACATACTGGAAATAGATGGGAAGATCAGCTCCCTGCAGGTGTAGTTACTCTGGTTCTGTGGAGTGGAAAAGGCCCATTCTTATCATGCTGAGGACAGATCCCCCGATGAGCATTCCTTGCCACCCCCACCCCCCAACTCTGCCTCTGAGACATTCACATTCATGCGTTGCAGAGAGGCTCTTGGAAGGAGTCTGTTCCATCCCTCCCATGAAGCATGAACCAGTGAGAACTGTCCTTCCCAGTCACCAGCATGTGCCCTGCACAGGAACCAATCTCACCTTTCAGCTTCTCCTCGGTGTCACTGTCAGACTCACTGTTCTCATCTGTCACTAGACAATGAAAGGGAGGGAGGAGGAAGGAGGAAAGAAAAGGAAACAAGAAAAAAGGAGGCAAATGTGAGTTTTTCTGATGCAAGTCCTTTTTATGTATGGTAGCACTAAACCAAGACTTCTAGTTCAGAAGGGCTGCTTTCTTTTTGTCTATTTAAATGTAATGGACAGAACATGTCTAATGAAATATATTTCCAAATTAATTTGGCCCTAGATCAGATGGCACCTATACAGCACAAGATACTAGCCTCTCTTATGCATGCTGAGCAAAGCAACTGCTCCCATGGTGGGGTCCGAGCATACTGCCCTGGGCTCCCTGTACAGATGGACAGGAAGAAAGGACCTGAGGACATGCCACCAGGCTGAGCTCCTGCCTGCTGAACCATCCTGGGGACGCTGGAGACACTGACAAAGCACCAGCTTGCTCTCCTTAGTGAGCCCACCCAAAGCAACAGCAATCCACTTTGAAGAAGAAACTGTTTTCAGATCCTCATGGGGGAAGGACAATGTGGGGGTGCCCCTACCTTTTCCTGAGTTGCTCTCTGCTGACTGGGACAGCCTCTTCACCCGTTTCTTTCCTCTCCGAGCCTCATAAATGGCATTGATTCGCACCACCAGCTGCCAGACACCAAGAGAAGAAATGCCAGTGTTAGCAGCCTCCCCATGTGCAGCTGGAATTTCTTTGCTGCCTGTGCTCCTCCCGGGTGATAGAGGCCAGGGAAGAGGGCAGCAGGGTGACAGTTCCTTCCAGCCCCCTGCCGGGAGCATGATGAACAGCTTGTGGTACGCTCACACAATGGAACATTACACAGCCCAGAAAGGAAGAAAATTCTGACTTCTAATCTAACGTGAATAAGAACCACTCACAAAAGAACAAACAGAGTATGATTCCATTTACACGAGGTAAGTTCATGGAGCACGGCAAGTTCATGGAGACAGAAAGCAGAATGGTGGTGGCCCGAAAGGGAGGAACAGGGAGATGGTGTTCAGTGGGTTCCTCTCTTTAGTCTGGGGAGACAAGTGCTGGGGATGGATGCTGGTGATGGCTGCCAAGCTGTGTGAACGTACTTAATGCCACCAAACAACGCACTTAAAAATGGTTCAAAAGACAAGCGGTATGTTATGTATATTTTGCCACAACTGAAAAACTCTAAGTAGAATAAATAAACAAATGAGTTGCTAGGTCAAATTGTTTTTTTGGAGAAGAGGGAAATTTTAAAACCATTCAAAATCTTTCCCTTAAACATCCAAACTAGAAAGACATCAGTCATGATGTAGTTAACATCCTTCCACTTACTCAAACACGAGAACACAGAAAGGAAGCTCCATGTGGGCAGGGATTTTTATTTATGCTGTAATAGCACCTGCATGGGTTGGAACAGCATCTGGCACACAGCAGGGATTCAGTTAATATTTGTGAATTTCTTGACTGAATATAAAGCACATGTTACACACAAGGGAATTTTCCAGGAGCTGTGAGGGAGAAAAAGGTATTGGGGACAGGCAGCTGCCCTCAGGGAGTTTGCAAGCTAATAGGGAGGACTGGGATGCATTCGTAACAACCATGCAAGACAGCTCAGGGGCACTCCGTGGGCGGTGCAGTCACGTGCCAGAGAGGCTGCCTCGCTCTATATCCAGTTATGGAATAAGTAGAAGCCACATATTCAATATATCTTTGTTCCTTTTTATTTATTTATTTATTTATTTATTTATTATTTCCAGAGAGAGAGGAAGGGAGAGAGGCAGAGAGGGAGAGAAACAACAATGTATGGTTGCCTTTCACCTGCCTCCAGCTACCGATCTGGCTGGAGACCTGGCTTGCAACCTGGTTATGTGCCCTGGCTGGGGATGTTCCTTTTTACTTAAAAAAACACCCTGGCCCTGGCTAGTGTGGATTAGTGGACTCACCACCAGCCTACAGATCAGAAGGTTAACGGTTCAATTCCCAGTCAGGGCACATGACTGGGTTGAGGGCCAGGTCCCCAGTTGGGGGCTTGTGAGAGGCAATCAATTAATGTATTTCTTGTACATCATGTTTCTCTCTCTTTCTCCCTCTAAAAAATATATTAAAAATATTAAAAAATAAAACATAAATTAAAAAAAAAAAACACCTGACCAGCGTGGCTCAGTGGGTTGGGCATCATCCTGCAAAGCAAAAAGGTGACCAGTTCGATTCCCAGTAAGGACACATGCCTGGGTTATGGGTTCAGTCCCGGTCAGGGTGCTTATGAGAAGCAACTGGTTGATGCTTCTCTCTCACATCGCTGTTTCTCTCCCTCTCTGCCTCCTTTCCCCTCTAAAAATAAATACGTAAAACTTTTTTTTTCCCCCCAGAAAAAGCCAGGAAAGGTGTATTTTTGGTAAGTGCTGTCTCAGAGCCCTGGCTCCAGGCGGTGCTGCCACTGCGCAGGCACAAGGCTCGGTCTGACTCAGGGTGGGGTGGATGGGGTGCTCCTGCCCGAGGCCTCGAAAGAGGAAAAAGCAGCCTTTGGAGGCTGGGCACTGGGAACACTGTCTGGGATCAGAACAATGGTTAGGGCCGGGAGAAGGACAGAGAAGTGGGAGGCTTCAGGGCCACAGGACAAACCATCCTGCTGGCTTTACTGTGTCCCCTGGCCTGTGATGAGGCAGGGAGAAGCAGGCCTGGTGATGATCCCTGCCCAGACCCCTCTGCAGCCTTCACTGGCAGGGGAGGGGGAGGGTATAGCCAAACACAAAGCTTGTTGCAGGCCTTACCTTGGGTATCTTTCTTTTCTTCCTGCCATTCGGTGGGTCTCCAAGGTTAAAAAAAGTGTCATCGGGGCTGCTGGGAGTGGAAGGGGGGCTGATTTTGGAAGGGGACCCTGTTCCATCCCGACTCAGCTTCCTAGTGTCCAGCAGTTTGAAGTTCCTCCTCTCTGAATTTTGCCGGAAAAAAGCAGGTTTGGACAACTGCTGCGAGAGGAAAGAAAAAAGGATGAATAAATAGAGGAGTTGACTGGGAGTCACTGGCGGTGCCAGTGATGGAGACCATGAGCTCGAGAAGGGGAGCCGGTCTAGGTCCTTGGGGGCAAGGGACTTGTCTGTGCTACTACATTTTCATTAATGCTTATCATCCAACTACGGACAATTGGTATGCTAAAGAGTGCAGATCCAATTCACTCTTTTTCAGACAAGTGGGAACTCACCTGGCTTAGTCGCTTGACAGATGAGGCTTTCTGACAACCCAAGACACACTGTGTACAAGGAGGTGCAATTCTTAGGCCTAGTTTTGACTTTGTAGCTGGTATGCTAAGTGCCTCCTGCACAAGGAATTTCATGTCTCTGGGCCTCAGTTGCGATTCCTAAAGTTTTATTGAAACATAGCTGCATTCACTTGTTTGCATATTGTCTAAGGCCGCTTTGTACTATGATGGTCAGTCACACTCAGTAGTCACAGCAGAGATTGTATATTTACTCTCTGGCCCTTTAGAGGAAAAGTTTGCTGATTCTGGGCCTATCACATCAGAGCAGCAATCAGGAGGCTCCTGTCAGACAGGAGCTCCTATATGCAAGAGCTGTGTGAAATGCAGTAGCAATGGGTGCCCAAGGATCAATTATGGAGGAAATTAAGTGCTATGGTAATGAATATGAATTCGGTCCTATGGGCAATGGGTTGAAATCATCATGTCCATTAATAGTTATATCATCTATACAAATACAATTCTAAAGGTTCAAAGTGTATTCTGTAAAATATGTCTGTCTTCCACCCTGACCCTCAGACAAGCAGACACTCAGACAGGCTGCCTACCTGCCCAGCCTTTGGTATCCTTACCGAGATCTTTTACATGCACAAGCATATGAGATTACATATATGTATAATCTTCCGTTAAAAAACTCCATAAATGGTAGCATACAATAAAAATATTATTTCTGAACCATGTCTTTCAGTTCCATATTTTAGAGTTTGTTTCATGACATTGTCTTTTTTTTTTAAACAAATATCATATTCTATTTTATTTTTAAAGACTTTATTTATTGTTTAGAGAGAGGGCAAGGGAGGGAGGCAGAGAGGGATAGAGACACCAACGTATGGTTGCCTTTCACCTGCCTCCAGCTATGGACCTGGCTGGCGACCTGATTGGAGACCTGGTTATGTGCTCTGGCTGGGAATCGAACCAGCGACCTTTGGGTTCTCAGGCTGGCGCCTTATCCACTGTGCCACCAGCCAGGGCCGACATTATTCTTTTTTTAAAAGACTGTATTTATTTCTATTTAGAGAGAGGGGAGGGAGGGAGACAAAGAGGGAAAGAAACATGACGTGCTAGAGGAACAGTGATTGGTTGCCTCTCGCACTCCCCCATAACCCAGCCATGTGCCTTGGCTGGGAATCAAACCAGCAACCTTTTGGTCCACAGGCCAGCGCTCAATCCTATGAGCCACACCGGCCAGGGTTGTAACACTGTTCTTAATGGTCTTATGGCTAAACATTATCTTATTTACCTAGTGGGAGAAGCTTCTGACACAGAAGCAGCTAAAATGATACTTTAGGAAGCCTTGCTTCCAGAGGGCCCAGCAAAATGGGGCAGGAGGAGCAGGCAGGCAGCTAAGGCATGGCTCGGGGAGCCTGGCATCCTGTGCGGCTGGGTGCTGGGCTGCTCAAGGCCACAGGGTTAGGGCCCCTTGTTCCCCCAACACTCCCTTGGAGGCTCATACCTTGGTGGATGTGTCAGAGATGGTAGAGGTGGGAGAAGCAGGAAAATTCAAGACACACTTCTTTCCCAGGCAGCGACCATGTAACTCAACATCCTCATAAGGGTTTTCCTTCACCGGTGGATCTGTGGTCAAAGGCAACGGGTCAGGAACTGGGATCTACCCAACATCCTGGCCTCTCCTTGTGGGGCTGTCTGATGTCTTGTTATCCTGGTACCAGACCCTGGCTGTTATAGGGGTAACTTCCCGTTTCCCATTCTTAGATGTGTGAGATTAATTCCACTCCGGTTTCAGGACTTAGGCCAATGGGAATTTCCCCGAGTCTCTACCTCAGTGACCAGAGCTGGGAAGGGCTCATAACCCCAAGTCTAAGTCAATTACCACATGGCACTCCCAGGCTCTGAAGAGGAACAAGGGGCCTAAACTGATCTAACCAGTGAACCCCAGGATTTTTGCTGGGACTTGCAGGATACAGATTCTCCCTCCAGGGAGCTGATCATGGGAAACTTGCTGAGAATGGAGCTAACCTGAGAGATAAGAAACAAGGAATAAAAAACCAGTTCTGGTCACGAAGCAACAAACTCTCTTTGTTGTTGCATCTGGGTCTTCTGCTCCTTGGGAGGGAGGGCTTCCCTGTCAGGCACACACACGCTGCTAAGGCAAGTGCGGATCTCATACCCGCTTTGGGCCTGGGAAGCCTACAGCTTGGGCACGAACCCTCTCCATGGTTTGGACACAGCACTGCAAGCAGCGTGTGGTGTGACACAAGAAACTCAGCTAAGTCTACGCTCTTCCTCCGTGCCCGTGTTTCCACCCACCACGGAGTCTTTCCTGGGACTGATTACGTGTGTGTATGCACGTGTCTGTCTGCCCTACCTGCCCCTTCCATGTGGGCACATGTGGGTTTCTTCCTCTGACCAGCTCGTTTCCCCCCCATCCCCAACCAGCAGATGCTAGTCTGAGCTTATCCTTCACTGAAACTGGGACCCTTCTTGAAGATAATTGAATTCACCTACTTTATTAAAAAAATTTTTTTTCTGGGTTCCCAGCTATTTAAAAAAAAAATTTATTAAATTTACTGGGGTGACCTTGGTTAAAAAGATTACATAGATTTCAAATGTACAGTTCTGTGATACCTCAGCTGTATATTGTGTTATGTGTCTACCACCCAAAGTCAAATCATCTTCTCTATTCATATGTACCTATAAAGGGTATGTTTGACCCCCTTTATCCTTTACAACTTCCTCACCCCTCTCCCCTCTTATAACTACCCTAATGTTGTCTGTGTGAGTTTTTTGTTTTGTTTCTTCATTTGCTGCTTTCAGTTTTATATACCACATATGGGTAAAACCATATGATTCTTCACTTCCTCTCTCTGACTTATTTCGCTTTAGCATGATATCTTAAGTTCTATCCACATTGTCACAAATGGCAGTACAATATTTCATCTTTTCTTATGGCTGAGTTAACTTACCAAATTTAAATACATACAAATTCTGTGATTCCGAACGCAACTTTGGAATCTGAGAGAATTCTTCAGAGCTAGGCTAAAGTTTCTTTTTCAATAACAGACATTAGATTTAGTCTGAATTTTGATGACACTCCTACAGTTTCAGAAAAAGGATGGTGGTCTTTGGTTTTCTTTCATTCAGTAATCCTTACAATTTACTGAGCCTGTTATAAGTCAGGGATTTTATGTGCTATTTTCTGCAGTCCTCAAACAACCCTGCAAGGTAGCTATCCTCATCCTCAGCCTACAGCTGAGATAACGGAAGTTCAGAGATCTTAAGTCACTAGCTCAATGTTACTCAGCTAATAAGTAGCGGAGCCAAGATCCAGTCGTGGATGCTGAGGCCCCAGCTCACCAGTGCAAACCACACAGCCTCCTGGGCTGCTATTTATCACAGCCCTTCCCGTCACCCCAGCCCTAGGTTCTCTCACATAATTCACCATGTACTCAAATGGATGAGACAGCAGGTAGGTGAAATGGTCCCTGACTCATTCACCTACCTGCTCGCTCATCTATTTGAGTATATGTATGTCTTCAAGTGTGTGAGTGTGTGTGTGTGTTTCAAGCACCCAACCCCATTTCTTCTCTCCACTTTTGCACAGACACATACCCATATACTGACATTTTGGCCTCTTACCTAGGATATCCTCGTAGATGTTCTCCTCTGATAAAGTGCGTGTGAGCCCCAGCTTAGTCTGTGCATACCAGTCGACCTGGCTGTTCTCCAAGGAAGACTGCAATAAGTCTTCAAACTCAAAGGACTTTCTGGGTTGTAGCAAATGGGAGGGAAAGAAATGAAGAATTAAGTCAAATTAGACTGGTTCAGAGAACATATACTAAAAAAAATATTTTTTGCTTGCAAAAATTCCTATTACTAAAATCAACTCTGGGCCTTGGCTGGTGGCACAGTGGATAAGGCGCTAGCCTGCAAACCCAAAGGTCGCTGGTTCGATTCCCAGTCAGGGCACATAACCAGGTTGCAAGCGAGGTCTCCAGCCAGCTCTGTGTCTGGAGGCAGGTGAAAGGCAACCATGCATTGATGTTTCTCTCCCTCTCTGTCTCCTTTCCTTCCCCTCTCTCCAAAATTAATAAATAAATTCAACTCTGGGTTTTGTAAGAAGGCATGAAAATCTTCAAATATGAGATGCGGCTTTGACTTGAAAGAGTATGCAAAGCAAGACAGACTATATTTTATATGTATAGAATACAGTCCTAACTTTGTAAGCAAACATATACTACATAGAAAATAAAAGAAAGAAAGTAAAATACATGAGTTGCTACCTCAGGACTGAGGGAAGGCTCCTGGCTTCTCTTTTACTTTTTCTTTTCTGGACTTTTCAAATGTTCCACAGTGTTGAGAGAGCACACACATGAATAATCAGAGACGGGCAGTAGTAGCCAGTTCAGAACAGACCTGAGGCCTGGGCACCTCCTCACTCTCACCCCTCACCCACATGCATGGTTATCATCAGAATGAAACCCAGAGGCCATGAGATGCTCCACCCTGCCCCTTAGACATCTGAGGGAACGTGGCTGGGTCTCTGTCTGTGGCCTGGCTCACCCCATGGCTTTCCACCACCCTCACCTCTACCCTACAACCAAGGGTGGTCCCTGTTGATCAGAATCTCTCTTACACACAGCCACTCACCTTGAGGTTCTACAGTTTTTGTAACTTAACTGAACATTTGGGAGGTTATGAGGTGGGTCCTATCGTGAAACTTTCAAAACATCAGCCACCTTGCAGGTTCACTCTGCCTCCCTGCTTTTCTTCTCCTCCTTCCTTATCCTTCTCCAAAGTAACCCAGAATTGTGCCTCCAGTGGAACAGAATGGCCCTGCCTGGTCAGATTTGCCTAAGCAGACTTGTTAGGAATTTCTGAATACACTTGGGCCTTCCTTGAATGGGATTTAGGTGGACATGCAATCCCCTCACACTGAACAGGACACCCTCCACCCCCAGCTGATCTGGGTCCTGGCCCCTTACCTCCCCTCGGATAGAGTCCAGATGGTACAATCCTAGTATGGCCCAGGGACCCGCTCTTCTCTCTTATTTTGTCTAGCAGTCTTCTACACACGCTAGGTGGTACACTATAGCTGACTACTTAGAAACATAGAGCATCTTTGTGTCTTGACCTACATGTCCAGTCTCTCCTTGGCCCCTGGGGAAGGTGCCCCATGGGATACAGAGGTAGGATCCTTCGTTCACAAGTCTTTTAACCTTGGATGGAGCCTTTAACTGGGCTGAAACTTAGTGTCCTGATTTGTCAAACAGTAACTATCTCATAGGATGGTCCAAAGCATAGAAAGGAGAATGTTGGCTGAGTCCTCAGCACTGGACAAACATGCAACAAATGGCAGCTATTATAATTTATGCAGCAAATGTTTTACATTGAACATGCACTATGCAGGAGGCACTGCACTCAGGGTTTGATCAATACGGAGTGATTGAAAGTGTCTCTGCCTCAGGAACGTACATTCTAGAAAGGAAGACAGACATTCACCCAGCTCATGCACAAACAGAATCATAAATGTGTAAGTTCAATGCCAGGAAAGAACAGGCTGCTCCCATCAAGGAGGCCTCGATTCCAGTTGGGGAGGAATCAGGGGAGGCCTCGACGGGAAATTTACTCGGGGTTGAGCCCCGAAGGATAAAAGAGCTTTCTAAGAGGGAAGGACATGTGTGAAGGTCGTGTGGCCACAGACCTTGGTGCATTTGTGGAAATGGTGGCCATTCAGCCAGGCTGGCCTGCAGGACACTTGGGAGGGGAAGCTGGGTGATGGGATGGCAGAACCAGGCAGAGGCCATCTGCTGGCTTCCCAAACTTGGAGGATTTCTTGCATTTTAAAGCTTTTCCTTTTTACTAGTTTCTTCCTCTCTTTCTTTAAATAGGCTCAGGTTTCCTCTGCCTTAAAAAACTTGGACTTGAAGCAATGAACCTGGTAGCTCTGCTATTTCTCACCTTCCTCACCAACATTTCCAACTGGGGAGAGGGGAGGAGGAAGGTCAGACAGCACCAAATATTAGGTTGCCACCCTTGACCAATTTTTCTTTCCTTTACCTTCTCAACCTGGCATTTTAAACATTCCTTAAACATCCCTTTTCTGAAACTGTCTCCTTAAAGTCACTAGTGACTTTCTGGTTAACCTTAACCACTTTCTTGGTCCTTTATTTATATTACACCATGACACCACTTTTCTTTACATGACACCTCTCAGTTTCTACAGTGCAAGGGTGGTTGGTCCCGGTGTGATCCATGGCCCAGGGCTGGTATGTCATCTGTTGTTACTGGTCCTTAATGAATTAAGTACAGAAATTGAGAGTGAGAATTTAGAAACTTTTTAGGCAAATGATAGAATATCTTTCTTTCTTTTTTTTAAAATGAGGCTGGGCCCTGACTGGTGTGTCTCACTGGAGTGAGCGTCAGCCTATGAACTGAAAGGTCACGGTTTGATTCCTGGTCAGAGCACATGCCTGGGTTGAGGGCCAGATCTTCAGTTGGAGTCATGCAACTAGTTGGTGTTTCTCTTACACATCAATGTTTCTCTCCTTCTTTCCCCTTCCTTCCCTCTCTTCTAAAAACAAATTTTAAAAAATTTTTAATGAAACTTACATATGTTGTCTTTTTTTCAGTTCATTTCTCTGGTAATGTTCTATTTTACAATAGTACTACTCAGCAAAGCACTGCAAACACATGCACATGGTTTGAGAAGCCTGCGGCAAGGTTGCCCCCCAGCCTCGCCGTCCCTGGAAGCTCTCTTCCTCTTCCTCTTCCCGGGCTAGTGGTGTGTCCCAAGGCTTTTCCTCTTTGGGATCTGAACTGTAATATCTGCGCATCTGAACTTCTCACCCCTTATCTGCATTCCATCCTCACTCCTTTATGAACTTGAACTTAGCACTTAGGCACTTAGGGTAGAAGCACAAAGAAGGGCCAACCTGGAAGCTTCCATGCTGCGGGTCCCTGTCCTTCAGTCAGGCCAAAAGGCTGAAACTGTGATCTATGCCCCCGGTGTCCTGACTTACTAACAGAAGTTCATGCCCAAAAGGAGAGGCTACCAATCCATGAGCCCCTCCTCCCTCTCCTGAGGTGTCCAGCCAGAAAGAAAGACTGAGCTTCAGAACTCTAGTAGCTGGGGTCTGGTGGTGATGGGGGGAGGTGAAGCAGGTCTAGGCTGCTTTGTCAAGGATGAGAATGGGCGTGAACCCACCCTGAACCACTGCTAGTCTGGGTTGCCGTTAGCCCAGGCTGGCATTAGCCAGGCGTCTGACTGGAGAGCAGAGTGAAGTGAGTGGACTGGAGTGGGCCGAGACTCTGGGGTGAGCTCATCACATTGTGTTAGCCCGATTCTTCGGCATGCCTGCTACCTTGATTTGCTAGAAAAGCTGCAACCTGTTCTGTGAGACCACAAAATCATTGATTTAACAACACTGACCGAGTACCAACTAAGTGTTTCATCTGGATTAGCACGTTTGGATTTCACTACAACCTTGTGAAGAATTACTATTATGCACACATGTCTGCATGAGAAAACAGATGCACAGAGAAGTTAGATAAATTGCTCAAGGTCACATTGGGAGGAAGTGCCGGCTGGAGACTGGTGCTCTACACGACCCGGGCACTGAGCAGGGCAGGCAAGTAAGAGGCACCGTGCACAGGCAAAGCGGCAGTCACAGGGCACAAATGGAAGCAAGTGCAGTTTCCAGAGTCTGAAGTCAGGAAGGAACGTGAACTAAATTTCCATAAAAATCATATTACACTTCGCTGTGAATTAACCAGCAGGCCCTCTAGTTCCCTCGTAATGTAACTAAATCATGAGATGAAGAGAAGCATGAACCCTCATAGAAAAAAGAGGAGACAGGCAAGGGTCCCTTCCCTGGGAGCTGAGCCATTTCTGCCTCAGTGTCAGGAAGCCACTCCTGACAACAGAGGCACAGAGAGGTAGCCACCATGACAGGGAAGCCCTCGATGGTCTAGAATTTGAGCATGACCCTAGCTAAGTTTGATCATTTCTTTGATTTCAGAAAAATTTCACTTGCTGCACCTATGAGGCAATATTGGTATAGCTCAAATTTTTTAAATGAAAATTTTTTATAAAGTACCTATGAAATAACATCTGAATAATGCGAATGTTTTAATAATGAATGCTGTAACAAAACAGATGTTTGCATGCTCTAGGCTCTCCAAGTCCCAGCGGCCGGCTCACTTACTCAGACCACTTGTAACACAACCAGGATTATCTGTCAGGGTCTGCTGCGGTGGGATTAGCCTGTATCCAAACTGCTGCTGTCAGACATCCAGCCATCTCAAGCCAGGATTTGAATGTTTTGTATGATGTTTTTTGTATGATGCTTCCACAGCTCCAAGGACAAGATGTTAATGTAAAAGTTTAGCTATACTTTGCCTTTATTCCCAGCACAGAAAAGGTACCTACCACCAGTCTAAATAGCATTAGAAAAGAGAAATTTTAAAAAATTATAAACTTCCTAAAAAAAACTTGATTATATAAGATGGGTTATTCACATTGCAAAACTCTTTGTTTAATTTGCAAAAGAGTGCATCACAAGATTTCTCCATTTCTATATTAAAATGTTGGTTTTCAGGTGACTAATTCCTATGCAGGGAGCCTGAAAGGTAGAGAAAATCTGAAATCACCATGAAGCCATGGGACATATAAAGAACAAGGAGAAACCAGAAATCTTTACATGCCCATTTTCCTGACCTAGTGGGAGAGAGTTCCAGTTACAAAGTTTGATTTGTCACCTTTGTATGTTGGTATTTGCAAGGAATGATTTTGCACAGCTCCTACTAAGCACTATTTCTGTAATCTGCATACATGCCCCCAAGACTGGACGTGGGGGTGGGGCTCTGGTTCTGTGACTCAGGTAGGTGATGCAGTTCCCCAAAGAAGAAAAAATGTGATTCAATGAATCATCTAACCACTTAGCTAAATCTTTTCTATAAAAATACTGAAACCTTGAGAAAAGGTTTTAATGCCTACCCTGGCTAGTGTGGCTCAGTGGATTGAGTGCCAGCCTGTGAATTGAAAGGTCACCAGTTTGATGCCCAGTCAGGGCACAAGCCCGGATTGCAGGCCAGGTTCCTGGTTGGGGGTGTGCTAGAGGCAACCAACCAATTATTTTTCTCCCTCTCTCTCTCATTCCCTTTCCTTCTCTCTAAAAATAAGAAACAAAATCATTTTTTAAAAGGTTTTAATGCCTTTAATTTAACTTTGAGAGTTAAAGTTTAGTTAACTTTAACTTGTTTAGCTAAAACAAACTTTTAAAATACTCATTCAGCCATGGCTGGTGGCACAGTGGATAAGGCACTGGCCTGTGAACCCAAAGGTCACTGGTTTGATTCCCAGCCAGGGCACATAACAGGTTGCAAGCCAGGTTTCCAGCTGGGTGGGTAGCTGAAGGCAGGTGAAAGGCAACCATACATTGATATCTCTCGCTCTCTCTGCCTTTCTCCCTACCTCTTTCTCTCAAAATAATAAATAAAATTTAAAAATAAAATAAAACAAAAAGCTTGTTTTAACAGTTACCTTTATTGCTTTTAATTTATAACTATTTTGGCATAAATAAACAGAGCAACTGTCTTCTTGGGGCTAATTTTTTAGTCAACTGTTTTGAGCACATTTCCTCCAGAATTACTTTGAGCTATGGGTTAAATAAGCTTAGATAGCTTGGGGACTAGCCCCCACTTAAAACACCATAGTATATGTGGCCAGAAAGCAGGGTGCCATACTCTTAGTCCCTCACCCACTTCCAGCTGCCACAGAGTCTCTTCTTGATGGTGTGGACAGCTCCCCACAGCCCCCCTGCTCCCTGCACCCCTGGGGAAGGGCACTCATACCACCAGCTGTTCAGAGCAGTTCAGTGGGAGATTGCTTATGTCAGCTCTTGGCTTGCTGTTACTGGGCATTTCCTTCATCAAGGATTATGACTACCTGCATTTGGTTTCTGTTTTTCTCTATCCTGAATTCAAAATAGAAGTGTCAGAAGGAAAACTACCTATATCTGCCACTATGTCAAAAATCCAACCATTTCCACCTTCCAATGATAATCAAGACACAACCACTGTTCTAATGCAGAATAACTGTCACCCTGTTTACTCTCATCACTGTTGCCCAACGCAGCTACTATTGAAAACAAGCAAATCTATCAAATCAAGCTTCTCAGACACTTTCAAAGTAATCTTTGGTCTCCATCTCAAACACTGGCTCCTTTGAAGCTTTCAGATATTCAGTTTTTAGACACAGTAGTTACAGTTGCCTCAAGAATGTGATGCTCACAATGGCAGGGACAGACAGGGTTAAGGGCAAGGGGGCTGGTAAGTGAACATGAACCAGTAAACTGATGATGGCTGAGGGCCACTGCCCAGCCAGAGTGCTATGGCGATCCCTATCAGTCCTACCGAAGATGAAAATTAAGGAATCAGTAATAGCACAGTATGATTTGGTGGCCATAAAATGACTGGGGTCTCATGGCCTCGAAAAGTTCTGAAAGTCACCCTGACTGGTGTGGCTCAGTGGATCGAGTGCTGGTCTGTTAATCAAAGGGTCGCTGGTTCAATTCCAAGTCAGGCCACATGTGTGGGTTGCAGGCCAGGTCCCGCATTGGGGGCACGAGAGAGGCAACCACATATTGATGTTTCTCTCCCTCTCCCTCCCTCCCTTCTCTTCTCTCTAAAAATAAATTCTTAAAAAAAATAAAAGTTCTGAAAGTCTTAGGCTAAAGTGCCAAGGAAAGGGTGAAGCTATATATTACCAAAACAATCTGTTGAATCTTGGTCAATGTAGTTATTTGGTTGCATAATGATCTAAAAACCCTGTCATATGATCAAATTAAACTAAAATAAAAAGTCTGAATTGGCGTTAAAACCTTTGGGGTATGGAGATACTTATGAATTCAGAATGCTGCTTATACTTAAAAAATAATAACTTTTCTTGTTTAATGTCAGCCTTCAGGCATTCCTGCCAAAGCTATTAAATGTACGCTGTAAAACATACATAACCAAGTTAATACTGCTGTAGGAAGCTTATCTTTGGAATTTCCTGACATTTGAGGGTTTCTCATTTTCCGTTTGAGAATTGAAGGCATCAGTCCTTGCTTTTAATTTCCTGGGGCTTTAGAGAAATGAAGAAAAGAGAGAAAGAAGAAGGGGAAGAAAGAGGGAGGGAGAAGAGGAAGAAGGGGAGAGAGAAGAGGGAAAAGAAAAAAGGTACAAATAGGAAAAGAGAAAGAAAAAACATTTTCTCCAACTGAGTATCTGAATCCACTGGTTTGGCTCTGGCTGAGGTGGGCTCATCAGCCTATGAAAAGTTGCTGAACACGCCCTCTAACGCACAGCCTGGCTCTGTAATTCTAAACCTTCATAACCTCAAAATCCTTCATCATTTCTTTCTTCAGCCTTGGCTCGGCTTTCCTGCCTCAGAGAAGGCAGTAAGTTTGCCAAATTCAAAGTTGAGCTTTTCATTTCTTTTCTTCCTTTTTTTTTTTTTTTAAGAGATAGGGCCACAATAAAGAGCACACTTTATTTTTTTTTAAGAACAGAAAGTGAACATCTTGCCCTAATTGCCCCCATTGTACTGTTTTTTTTTTTTTTTAAAACAACCATTGTACTATTTTAAACAAAACAAAAAATCCAAAGCTAAAATTCGTAAAACACAGCTGATGCAACCATACTCAAACTGGCCAAGAAAAATTTCATCTTTGGACTGAAACTAAGTAACTTTTGTGGGTTTTAAAGAAAATGCTGGAAAACCAAAAAGAGCAGATGGTAGCTAAGAGAGAAAAGAAAATGGGAATACACTGTCCACCAGGTTGATCCATCTTCCCAATGGTGACCCAGATGGAAGGAGGACTCCTGTTCCCTAGAACCAGCCTGCCCTGGGGGGAGAGGGCCTCTGTGGAGGAACAGCCAGCCTGAGAGGGTGGGAAGACTGCCCGTAGGCAGCACTGGGGTGGGAGCAGAAAGTCACCAGAGTATTTAGGGCCCTGGGCTTGGCACTTGTTTGGGAAAGGCTATAGGGTTGGAGATGGATTCAAACTTTCTCAGAACATAAAGAAGGAATTCTCTACATTCTTCTACAGACCTCACTGATACCAAAGCCTGATAAAGATAGTAAAATAAATACCAAATATAGGCCAGCCCCATTTATGGCAGAGCGAGACAAAAGTCTTAAAATATTAGCAAACAGAATTTAGCAGTAATTTAAAGAAAAATAAACCAAGGCCAAAAATCTAAGGATGGGTTACTATCAGGATATAAATTCACTATTAATAGGTCAAAGGAGAAGAACCATTTAATTGTATAGAGTTGCTTAAAAGTAGTTTGACAAAATTTACCATTCAATCCTAATTTTTAAAGCTCTTAGTGAAACAAAACAAACAACAAACAAAAAACCCCAGTTTATTGCGCATCATACTGCAAAGTGCGAGGCTGCCGTTTGATTCCTGGTTGGGGCACATGCCTGGGTTGCGGGTTTGGTCCCAGTTGGGGCACACATGACAGGCAACCAACTGTTCTCTCACACACTGACATCCCTCTCCCTTGCTCCCTCTTCTCTAAAACAGTGAACAAATAAAAGCTTAAAATACCTCTTAGTGAAAAAGAAAGTATAAATGAACACTACTTGGATAGTGTAACAACATACCTCAAACCAGGGTGCTTGAGAGTGGAATGCCAGAAACATCACCCTCAAAGTGGGGGGAAAAACCTGCCCATGGCTATCAATCAGCACCATTACTGAATATGCTCTGAACAGACTAGCCAGGGCAATTCAGTAAAAGAAAGAATTTGGAGGTATAAATGAACAAGAAAGAGGTAAAATGATAATTCTTTGCAAACAATGTGATTATGTACATATAAAGTCCAAGAGAATCAACAAACTATTAGAAACAATAAGACATTTCTTTAGGGCTCCTTTTAATAGAGTGATACACAAAATATATCATTTTTTTTAATCTGAAAACCAAATAATGAGAAAAAAGATTACATTAACAATGACAACAAAAAGATAAACTACTTAAGAATAAATTTAGCCAACATAAGAATCCCAATTAAAAACTACATACAGACCTGGCTTGTGCATCTCAGTAAATTGAGTGCTGGCCTGTGAATGAAAACGTCGCTGGTTTGATTCCAGGTCAAAGCACTTGCCTGAGCTGCAGAGCAGGTCCCCTGCTGGGGGTGTGAAAGAGGCAACCAACTGATATTTCTCTCACATGTTAGTGTTTCTCTCCCTCTCTTCCTTCCTCCCTTCCCCTCTCTCTAAAAGCAAACAAACAAAAATTTTTAAAAACTAACATAATTATTAGATGGGCACTAGACTTATTGGGGTGATCCTTTATTGATTATATAATTGTCTAATCACTATGTTGTATACCTGAAACTAATACAATATTACGTATGATTGTATATAACATACATATGTTAACTGTAGTTGAAATTTAAAAAATTTTTTTAATAAAAACATTTTATGTGAGTGAAATTTGACAGTGATATATAGAACATTTGGAAAAATATATGAAAGAAAAGTGAAGACATTTCTGAAAGAGGAGAATAATAAAACAAATAAGAGGTTTATAATTATTAAAAAGGAGAGCAAGTAGTCATTTTTTTCATGGCATGACAGTACATATGCAGGATATCCAGGAGAACCACCTGATTATTAGCAGCAGTAAGAAGTTTCTGTAAACTCCACTAGATACTAAAATATATTATGAGGTTAAAATGATTGGTATTGAAAAAGAAATAATTTCCTGACTAAGCAAAAGAGAGCCAGAAGAAAAATAACAGGTGACATTTATTGAGCATGTATTATCATCCCCAGGTTTTATTTTAAGGTTTACTTACCTATTTTTACAATTTATGAAGTGGTTATTATAATTATCACCATTTTCCAGATAAGTAAAATGAGGCCAAGACAAATCTGCAGCTTGTCCAATGTCACCCAGCTAGTAAGTAGCAGCTAGAAGGACTCTGGTTCCAGAGTCTCCTCTAATTCTATGTATCGTTCACCTCAGCATTATTTGTGCACTGGAAACAACCTAAGTGCCCATCAGGAAGGGAACAACTACATGGAATATGATTCATCCACATGATGGTAAGAATGAGGCAGTTATAGAAAGGTGGAGAAAATAAAGGTAGGAATGTTGAAAGATCTCAATGATATCCTAATTAAAAAAGAATATATATTTTGTTTTTTATTTCAAAAGATATAACTTTGTATTATATATATAAGAATATTTTATATGAAACATAAAAAATTCTAGAACATACAAATTTTTTCCTAGAAGAGAACATATGAAATTATGGGATTTCTTTTAAGAACTAAAAAAGAAGTTTGTTTATTGGGGCCAAGAGGATGCAAGAATATAAAAATCAAAAGCTTATCTGGAGCCCTGGCTGGTGGTACAGTGGATAAGGCGCCAGCCTTTGAACCCAAAGGTTGTTGATTTGATTCCCAGCCAGGGCACAGACCCAGGTTGCAAGCCAGGTCTCCAGCTAGGTCTATAGCTGGAGGCAGGTGAAAGGCAACTATACATTGATGTTTCTCTCCCTCTCTTTCTCTCTCTCTGAAAAATAATAAATAAAATCTATTTTTAAAAAAGCTTATATGGCTTTAATTGGCTTTTCTTTCTCTTGTTGAAAGGGGTAGGATTTTATCTGCACATTTTCTAACAACCCCAATCTGCTCCAGAAATCCTTATGCGGGGGAAGCTGTGGGGCAGAGACTGGCATGTGACCCAATGGGAGAACTCTATCTAGGCAGAAGTGGCTGCTTAGCACTGCCCTCTTCTTTCCCTTCTGCTGTGTCCTAGAGTCAGTACACCCACTGGTGAACCCAGCAGTTAGTGAAGAGAAACTCTGCAAGCCTGCTCTGCTGTCTTGGCACTGGTCCAGGTCCTTCATGATCATTACTTTTTTACTCAAATGATTATCTTTTTTAAATTTTCATTTTCATTTATGTATTTATGTATAAATACATAAATTTATTTAAAGTACATTTTATTGATTAGGCCAATATAGTTGTCCCAATTACTTTTCCCTTTGCTCCCCTCCACCCAGTACCATTTCCCTCCAGCAATCCCACCCCCCCTTAATTCATGTCCATGGGTCATGCATATAAGTTTTTTGGCTTTGCCCTTTGCTATATTCTTCTTCTTCTTTTTTTTTTTTTTTAATATATTTTATTTCATTATTTTTTAGAAAGAGGGGAAGGGAAAGAGGCAGAGAGGGAGAGAGACATCAATGTATGTTTGCTTGCTATATTATTCTTAACAATCCCCTGTTTATTTTGTTTCTACCAATTATGTGTCTTAATACCTGCACCATTTCCCCATTTCTCCCTCTTCCCCTTCCCAGCTGATAACCCACCTAATGATGCCCATATCCATGATTCCATTCCTGTTTTGGTTATTTGCTTAGTTTGTTTTTATGTTTTAATGTTCTGTTGATAGTTTTGAGTTTGTTGTCATTTTAACGTTCATAGTTTTGATCCTCATTAAAAAAAATATGTCCCTTTAACATTTCATATAATACCTTGGTGATGATGAACTCCTTTAGCTTTATCTTGTCTGGGAAGCACTTTATCTGCCCTTCCAATCTAAATGACAGCTTTTCTAGGTAGAATAATCTTGGTGTAGGTCCTTGCTTTTCAACACTTTAAATACTTTATGCCTGCAAAGTTTCTTTTGAGCAATCAGCTGATGATCTCATAGGAATCCCTTTGTAAATAACGCTCTTCTTTTCTCTTGCTGCTTTTAAGATTCTCTCTTTATTTTTAACCTTTGGCATTTTCATTATGATGTGTCTTGGTGTGATCCTCTTTGGGTCTAGCTTGTTTGGGACTTTCTATGCTTCCTGGACTTGTATGTCTATTTCCTTTGCCAAATTTGGGAAGTTTTCCTTCATTATTTTTTCACATAAGTTTTCAATTTTTTGCTCTTTTTCTTCTCCTTCTTGCACTGCTATGATTAGGATTTGACATGTTTACAGTTGTTCCAGAGGTTCCTAAGCCTCTATTTCTATTCTTATTTCTTTATTCTGTACTGGTTGGTTGTTTATTTCTTCCTATGTTCCAAATTATTGATTTGAACCCCAGTTTCATTCCCTTCACTATTGGTTTCATGCGGATTTTCCTTCTTTTCACTTAGGATAGACTTCACTTCTTCCCATATGCATTCGCTGTACTCAATCATTTCTCTGAGCATTGTTGTCACCAGTGTTTTGAACTTTATGTCTATTAGGTTGAGTATCTCCTCATCGCTTTGTTCTCCCACCGAAACCTTGATTCATTCCCTCTCTTGGGTCATATTTCTCTGTCTCCTCAAATTGACAGGCTCCTGTGTTTGCCTCTGTGTCTTAGGAAGAGCTATCACACCTGTTATAGTGTAAGGGGAGGAGCCTTAGGTATTCACCAGCCCCATTTGACCCGTTTCACCAGGCTGAGGCACTGTATGTCGGGGAGGGGTCTGAGAGGGAATAATGCTGCTTGCTTAGCACTCACCCCTTTTCTAGGCACTTCTCCCACTTCCTGTATGAGACTGATGCCTCTCTAGCTGTTGCCCTGACCATGATCCTCAAGAGTGGATGGGTCTGTGAATGTTCTAGGACCATGAGGGCCTCTAAACAAATGGACTCTGCTGAGAGATTGGCAGTTTCTTCCTCCGCCCCAAGCCCCACTGGATTGCAGTCAAAAGCAATGAGGCTTTATTTTCCCTGGCACTGGAGCCATGAGCTGCACAGTCTGGTCTGGTGCTGGGAGCACTCCCCTGGTGTCCTTCCCTGCTTTTTTGAATGTGTGACTATACTTTCTGCCGGCCAGCCAAAGCCATGGCCATCGATGCTGCCACTGCCACACTGCATCCTCTCTGCCCTAGCTCTGCCCCTCTTACCTATCTGGATATTTCTTCTTCTGCTTTTTTTTTTATTTTATTGTTGTTGTATTACATCTGGCCCCTTTTTACTCCCCTCTGTCCCCTTCCCCACCCACCCACTCCCCCACAAAGTCAATCTCGCTTGTTGTCCATATCCATGGCTCTTCCAAGGATATTTCTATTTTTTTTTTTTTTCCAAGGATATTTCTTATTTATATCTTTGTTTGATGGACTTCCATGAAGCTCCAACTGGAACTTCTGGTTGTCTCCAGTTTTGAGGTAGCTGTGTTCCTTTTTAGTCGTGGAGGGAGATGCAATGTGTCTACCTATGCCTCCATTTTGGCTGTCTATGCCCACAGGGTATTTACAATCTTCCAAAAATTCAGGAAACTCCTTTTCCATGAGTACTCTCAGGTCCTCCTTTGTTAGGTAGGCTTTATCCCCAGCAAATCTGTGAAATGTGAACATGGTGTGTTTCATTTGACATAGCATTTTGGTGAGGTCTTGTACAGAGGCATGGCAGGACTGCTCCAAAAAATTACATTTTTTTGCAACTGAGAGAACTGTTCCAAGAGACCATGTTGAGGAGGAGAGTAACATGGTCTAATCTCTATGTCTAGACAATTTCACCTGACTACTGAGAAAGGAATATACTGGCGATGCATCCAAGATGACTAAAGTGGTAGCAACGGAGGAGATGCAATCAGATTCAAGATCATGTTTAAAACTAGAACCAATGAATTAGACGGGGTATGTGAAAAAAGAGAGGACTCAAAGATGGCCTGGGTTTTTGGCCTAAGCAAAATGAATGACACCATTTAATAAAATGGGAATTACTTTTGAGATAAAATGGTTAGTGGTGGCCTGAATTGAGAATTTAGGTTTGGAAACATTATGTTCAAACTATGAGCCCTGGCTGGGTACAGCATCATCCTGATACACCAAGGTTGTAGTTTGATCCCTGTTTGGGGCACATAGAGTAATCAACCAATGAGTACATAAGTAAGTAAAACAACAAACTGATGTTTCTTCCCCCTCCCATACTTCCTTCTCTCTAAAATCAATAAAAAGAAAAAAGAGCCCCAACTACGAGCTAACCAAATGGAGATGCAAGCAGGTGATAACTACACAAATCTAAGGCTGGGTGAGGGAACTGCAGCTAGAGATACAGAGGTGGGAGTCATAAGCATGTGATTGACATTTAAAGCCACCATCCCGATGAGATCATTTAGGGAGTGAGCGCAGATGGAGAGAAGTTCCCATCCTGACCCAGGATGAGGCATGGATGCAAAGGGGTGTGGGTCTGACACACAGAGAAGGAACAGCCAGTGAAACAGGACCGCAGGAACAGGGTGACCAAGAAGCCAAGTGAACACAATGTTTCATGGTGGAACACCTCAGCTGTCCCTCAAAGGTCAAGAGGGTCAATCAAGAAAAGAATAGCCCTGGCTGGTAGCACAGTGGATAAGGCACCGGCCTGCGAACCCAAAGGTTGCAGGTTCGATTCCCAGCCAGGGCACATAACCAGGTTGCAAACCAGGTCTCCAGTCAGGTCTGTGGCTGGAGGCAGGTGAAACGCAACCATACATTGATGTCTCTCTCCCTCTCTGCCTCTCTCCCTTCCCCTCTTTCTAAAAATAATGAAATAAAATCTTAAAACAAAAAACTTGAAAAATATATCTTATTTCTAAAAAAAAAAAAAAAAAAGAAAAGAAAAGAATAGAGAAATAA
This sequence comes from Noctilio leporinus, assembly GCA_004026585.1. Taxonomy (NCBI): domain Eukaryota; kingdom Metazoa; phylum Chordata; class Mammalia; order Chiroptera; family Noctilionidae; genus Noctilio; species Noctilio leporinus. The sequence continues at coordinate 51,616 of PVIW01009425.1, forward strand.
AAGAACGAATCAACAAATGGGACTATATCTAATTGGAAAGTTTCTGTTCAGCTAAAGAAAATACCAGCAAAATTCAAAGGGAACCAACTGTATGGGAAAACATAATTGCCAATGATACCTCAGACAAGGGTCTGATCTCCAAAATATATAAAGAACTAATGTGACTCAGCACCAGGGAGCCCAATTAAAAAATGGGCAAAGGACCTGAACAGACAACTCACTGAGGAAGATATACAAAGGGCCCAGAGGCATATGAAAGAATGCTCAACATCACTAGTCATCAGAGAGATGCAAATTAAAACCACAATAAGATACCACCTCACACCTGTCAGAATGGCAATCATCAGCAAATCAACAAACAACAAGTGTTGGCGAG
>PVIW01009426.1:0-51986 GCA_004026585.1 Noctilio leporinus
TCCACTCCACTCCATCCACTCCATCCACTCCACTCCATCCACTCCACTCCACTCCATCCACTCCATCCACTCCACTCCACTCCATCCACTCCACTCCATCCACTCCATCCACTCCACTTCACTCCATCCACTCCACTCCATCCACTTTGTCCATCCTCTTCCTCTCCCTTCCACTCCATCCCATTCCCTGCCCTGAATGACCTTGTACATAACTTAATCTCCAACACCAGCCTGTTTATTGATACCTAGAATGAGATCAGCAAATCATGAACCATGAAACATTCCTCACGAGACTCTTCTGAGAAACGCACGGGCTAAAACACGTGGGAAAGATGTATTGTCGGATCCCATGGCTGATATTTGCAGCTGTTTAAACTGTTACTGTTGAACTTTTAAATCTCTGTATGAAAATAGTAAGATAGCACATCAGACTTGAGCCTTACATATTGTCAGCTCTGAGGATTCCGTACCTTTCATGAATCGCTGGACTTGTTTTCTCACCCATTCTTTCATTTATTATACCGCATACATTCAGTGCTTCCCTTGAAGGATGAGGGTGAGGGATAAATGGCGTATACGCGTGTCCCTGGTTAGCAAACCAGGTTCAGTGAGGGAGGTGGGTGATCCAAGCACAAGAGTAAGGTGACGGGTGGCTTTATGGAGGGTCCTGCAGGGTTGTGGTGACAGTGCAGGGGACCGTGGGGCCAGGCGGCGTGTGTCCACTCAGGTGCGGGGACCGGCTTGTGCAGGTTTGCTCTGGTGGGAGTCGCTCCAGCGTTTGATGTTGGAAATGCTGAATCTAATCTCCAATGTTCCTGAGAGGACTCCGCAGCGAGGATAAAAAGAGAGAGAGAGGGAGAGGGAGAGAGGCAAGCTGTAGGCGGAGAGGACATGTTTACAATATCCGTTTATCTCTGAGGGAGGACTGGTGTCCAAAATATGTAAAAAATACCAGCGTGTCAGGAATAAAGGTAACCCAGTAGAAAAACGGAGGCCTGATGCTTCGTCAAGGGGGAAATTTGAGTAGCCGACACGCATTTTCAAAGGTGGTCCTGCTCCTTCGCCACTGGGCAGGTGCCAGCGGGAACTGCACCGCGACTCCGTTCCCTGCCTGCCGGGGCGGCCGGCATGGCGCACGGTCAGAGGCATGTTGCCAGTGACCGCCCAACAGGAGCCGTGTCGGTGCGACCTTGGGAAACTTCTTGGCCGTTTCTTGTAAAATGAGCTCACGCACAGCCGTTCCCCAAAGAAATGCACACACGTGTTTATTAAAGGACACGCTCAGGGGTATTCCTGGTAGCCTTACCTTTAATAGCCCAAACCTAGAACAATGCTGTTCATCAACAGTAAAATGCATCCAAAAAACACGGTATCTTCATCAAGTTACAATATAGACTGTGCAGCACTGAAAATACATGACTTCGATAGTTGCAAACTGGGAAAGTGCTGCCCACACCAATAATGAGCAAAACACGGTGAAGTTGACCCCGTTTATATGACATTTAAAGATATTGCAAGTCTTGCAGCTGAGGGCACCGTGGCTTTCCTTTCTGGGGGAGAACCAGGGCTTCCAGTCTTGATCCGGGCGGTGCTCAGCCCACCAGGTGGGCTTGTGGAGCGGCCCGTGTCACGCTGCCAGGAAAGGCTACCAATCTGCCTGTCACCTGCAGAGCAATTTGGTCCTCTGTGTGGCCACCACCCAGGTTGTGCTTCTGGGCCTTCCTTTCTCTAGTAGAGATGAAATAATCAATAAAGTTACATGTCTAACCTCAGGGACGCCGGCTTCCTGAAGACAGATTTCCCCACGTGCTCCCCCTTCCCCGAAGGGTCTGGACAAATGACACCATGTTTGTTTTAAATGGTGGTGACCTTTGAGAAGTGGCACTCAGGAAGGGTACAGGGAAGGTTCTTATTTTCACTTAGCAAGAGTTATGATAGAATTATTTAAATTAAGTAGGCATCGGTGTGGAGTAAAACTTCTCTGGAAAGCAATGAGGAGAGTAGAAGGAAAAAATGACATATTTATTGCTGTGTGGCATTTGTGATACCTAATTCATGGGCACCTCTGTCTTTCAGATGAATAGTGAAGGAAACATCAATTACCATTAAAATCTCCTGTTGTTAGAACTAGTGATTTTAGTTCATCAAGATCAGACATTTTTATGCCTAAATTTATTTGGCATATAGTGATTAAAAAAATTCCGGGACCTAGCACGAAAACTGATTTCAAAGTTTTAATCTTTTCTCTGCTGTTTATTTGACCTGTGATCTTGAACATTTATTTTCTTCCCTAAGCTGTATTTTAAAGCATAAATTGTGGGGAATAGTAGCGCTCGCCTCTTACGGACGTTGGGAGGGTTGAATGTGGCTCTCAGGGCTGGGTGGGTTACATCCTGGGGTTAACCTTCCTGTGTGCCATCAAGTCCTTCAAATGATAGAATTTCCAGGGAGAATGACAACCGTCACTGCCTAGCAGCTGGCAATGTCCCCAGGAGGACGTTATGTAAGGACAAAAGCTGCTCACCCCTTCATTACTGAACTTCGAAGTAGCTATGACAGCAGACTGCTTGGATTCCCTGCGCCCTCAGTGACCGGTGGGCAGGTCGCCCAGATTGTGGGGGGCTGGGCAAGGGGGTGACGGACATTTCAGGGGGACGGGGTGGGGTGGCCCAGGGTTCCATCAGCTACTCAGAATGGCATGACATTTACAGTTATAAGTTGCACATTTCTAGGACTTTCCATTGACCATTTTGGGCCACGATTGAGACCAGTGATGGGAACCTCGGGAGTGAAAGTGGAGGGAGGAGGGGTGAGTGGCCCGAGGAGAGGGGTTTGCAGCCAGGGGGCTCCCGGTGGGGGGACCCCGGGGCCTCGCATGGCGGCTTGTCTCCTATAGGTTTAACATGAGCGGTTGCTGGTGAAGACACCCAACAAAATTAATTTAGATACTGACGCTATCAAACAGCTGGAGAGGGAAAAGACCAGAGAAAGAAATGCAGACACACGCGTGGTTTCAGGAGGAATGGGCGAAGGGTGGCTGCTTTTCAATGAGAATTTGTCCACGTTTTCTAACGGCGTTGGGATCGCAGAGAATTTCTGCCCATAGCTGAGGACTCGGGGCTCTGTGTTTCCACTGCTGCGTATCTGCGTCTTTGGTCGCAGGCATTTCTTCACTCTGACGATGACAAAGGAAAGTCCTGCAGCGACCCCACTTCTCCTTTTCATTGTCGTCCCTAAGTTAACTGGTTTCAAGGAGCAGCAGTAGGAGTGATACCCTGCATCTCGGAGAAGACACACTCGTCGGTGAGCTGGTCACCATGGCCTGCTGGTACGATAATCTGCGGTTAGAGCCGTAAAAACGCAAACATGGAGAAACCAGACATGGAAACACAGAGGAAGAATGTAGTATTGTCGTGTCAGATAGGCTGACTCTTAGGACTGATGAGGAAAGGAAGCCCGTTTCCGTGGTAACGCTGAGACTGACAGACTACTCTGGTCCACGCGTCAGGGACTTGAGTTGTTTGGCGACTGTGGAGTGACGGGTCTCATTGAACTCACGCAAGAGAACATTGTCACGTGAACCCATCTGGGGAGAAGCAGAGGAGGATTCGAACCAGGTTTTAAAGGGTTGTGTGTGGGCTGGAGATTTTTTTTTGATGGGGACGGGCACGTATAATAATGATGAAAATCTAAGCCTTGAGATGCCTGTTATTTTATGGCTTAATTTTATAGGATGATGATATAAAATGAATATAATTTTACACCGGTTTATATCCAGAACTCAAGCTCTAATAAACAGCTGTACTAACTCTCTCTTAAACCCACTTTACCTGCCCTTCCTTTTAGGAGGAAGGGGAGGCCCCCTGACCTTGGGGCACCCCTCGTGCAGGACTGCGTGAGGAAGTTGAACTGTCAAGGGCGTCTGGCCTCCCAGACCGCAGTCCAAAGGCCCCACTTACATGGGGTTTACACCAACCTGTGAAGGTCCAAGTGAAACATAAGAAACGGCCTCTTCGTGTAAAAAGGCGAGGTGTGGAGGGTGACAGTTTGCGAGAGGGGACACTGGCATGCGGAGGGTTTCCAGGGGAGCCCCCCGAGGCCAGCCTGCCTTCCTCTGGCGTCGGGCGCAGGGTGTGGGGCTGGGTCCGGGGAGTTGCATGTCTGTCACCTGCAGTCGGGGCTCCGGCCACACCAGTGGCCCCTCTTGAAGCCTCAGCACAGTTGTCCCCTCATCTCTGCAGTTCCACCGTCTGTGGTCTCAGTGAGCCTGGTCAGCGGCCCTCCAAAAATCGTGGGTGGAAAATTCTAGGAAGAAACAATGTGTGTGTTAAATCGTGAGCCATTCTGAGTAGCGTGATAAACTCTTGCACTGTCCCTGCCTGTGACTCTGTTGGTTTTCCAGGCATTTCTGATAGAAATGAACAAGCAGACTCATGTGTGACCTGCACAGACACGCGACCTATGTTCACGGAGGTTGAGATGCGCAGGAGGGGCTGGGGTGCAGGGAAGCCGGGGTGGCTGTCTGGCTGCAGGGACAGGGACAGACTCCCACGTCTCAAGGGCACATGTCGACTTCTGCAGGTGAGCGGGGAGGACGGACAGGTGTCCAAGGACAGGACTGGGTGGGAGTGGACCCGTCACAGCTGGTCCTGCAAGAAAGGAAGTGACGTGGGTCATCGGGAGGCATGTGACATCTTCTGTGGCAAGAGGCTTGGTTGCCTTTGCTTCTGCGTTGCAGGGGGGCAAGCTTTTCACGCTGCAGAGTTTGGGGGGAAATAGCAGAAATATTGTGTCCGGTGTGAAGTTCAATCATTCTTTCTTCCAATAAGCTCAGGTCTTCTGGGCACTCAGTCGTGGAAGAGAGACGTTGTTATCCAACCTGGCGGCCAGGGAAAGAGGAAAACTTGTGCTACGGTAGATGTGGAAAATCTGTGTCTCCAGTCTGCCATCCGCTGTCTGTCCCAAGGGGCCCGTTCTCACTGAATTAATTCATAATCTCATGATTAGGCACTACAAAGTTAAAACCAGGATGAGATCGCTGTTGTAATAGGGACACGTTGTAGGGGCTGCTTAGGGCGGAAAGTCAGGATCCGGCCCAAAGAGTGGGCGCTGGGGCGAGGCCTGAGCTGGGCGTGGAGGGGCCAAGAAGGACAGCGAGTCTCCTGGGCCCTGGGGCCACTGCCGGGCGGACTGGAGCCAGGCCTGGGGAGGGATGCCAGGCTCGCAGCCTCCACGAGCGCCCACTGAGCGGTGCCACCTGCCGGGGGCAGGAGAGTGGGTCAGGGACAGGCCAGGGCTGCAGACGCCCAGGGGCCCATCCAGAGACCAAGAAGATCTGAACATGCGGTCACCTGTGATGTCCAGCTGGTGACTTGGTCACTGAGGCCCAGCCTCTTCCTCTGACCACTGTGTGCGAACCCGCCACTCCCCTCCTTTCTCGCGGCGGTGAGAAGGGACCTAATGTGCGCAAAGGCACTTCGCACACACAGTGGGTGGGCTGCTTAGATGGGGGACTTTCAATGTTTCACAGGAGTTTAGACTAGGAGACTCTTGGGGGGTAATTGAAAGTTATAAAAATGAAATATGATGCCACCAGGGGAAAATTTATCTGCACCTTAATTATGGCGAATTTGAGAATACGTTTTACACAGGTGGTGAGACTTTACTGTTTAATAAAGTCTTTGACTAAAATCTCTTACTATAGGATGATACTTAAGCTTTCAAAACAGACATGGCCCTAAAAAGGAAATATATTTCTACAATGGGCTGACCTTTTGACTCTTCTGGAATTTCAGGAAAGTCAAATGGATTTTTTACACGCTGTGTAGCCAATGTCCCCACATGATAGACTTCACACACACAACTTAACGTCATCCACCCTCCAGTTGCTGAACTTGAAAGTAGGCAGTTCACTGTCCAATGCTGTGATGTTGACACTATTTTCAGTAAAGAATTGGTGCACAAAATGGCTCAGTCAGTGCCTAAAGAGGCCACAAGAAGAGGAACTTACTTTCTGGAGGTTTTGCTTCTTCCTCGCAAGTTTCTTTTTTAATTTTTAAATATTTTATTATTTTCAGAGAGAGGGGAAGGGAGAGAGGCAGAGAGGGAGAGAGACATCCATGTACGGTTGCCTTTCACCTGCCTCCAGCTGGGGACCTGACTGGAGACCTGGTTTGCAACCTGGTCATGTGCCCTGGCTGGGGATCAAACCAGCGACCTTTGGGTTCACAGGCTGGTGCCTTGTCCACTGAGCCACCAGCCAGGGCTTCATCACAAGTTTTTAATTAAAGTTTGTATCAAACCATAGCAGAACGTCCTTTAGCTACTAAGGTATTACATTAAATTCAAACAAAACCGGCATTTCAGTATAAAAATGCGGATATGTGAAAAGCGTGATTATTAGCCGAGAATGCTAAACCGTCATGTAAACACTTGAGTTGTTGATGGAGTGGCCCGGTTTCTGTAGTGACAGCCCGGAGGAGGCGGGAACGCAGGAGAAACAGCTGTGCAGCCAGTAACGAGCTTATACCGGCTCTAGGGAAGAGGCAGGGGGTGCAGAGGACTCCTTCGTTCAAGGGTAGATGACAGGCCACGTGCGAAACCATCTCCCGCTTTGTGTTGGGGAACACGGGGCGCCCAGCGGGTGGCCAGGCACTGCCCGGGGAGTGCGGCTCAGGGGCGCAGAGGAGAGGTGGTTTCTGCCTCCGGGGTCAGCGTCCGGGTCGGAATGGAAACGCTGGAGACGATGCAGCCAGGACTTCAGGCCTTTTCGGGAATTTCAGGAGCTCCGGGCGCCCCCGGTGGAGCCGCAGGCTTCCTGGGACCCCTGGGAGGGTGTTGGCCACCGGGCTCAGGGGGCCTGGAGTCGCCTCACACCCTCTGCCTCCCTCGGGAAGGTCGTGTGCCTTCCTTTCCGAGTTTACGCACATTTTCTTAGCTGGAAGTTCAGGGCCGTCCAGGTCTCACAGGTTGCTGATTGGATTGGGTGCAAATCTACGTGCACAGGGAGTGACAGACCAGCACGACCCCTCCCCCCCACCTTTGTCACCCCCGCACCTCCCGGCTGCGTGTGGTCCCTGCATGCCCAGCGGCTCCCAGGAGGAGCCAGGCGGGAGGGAAAGGACAGGTGAGGCCCTTTCCGGGAGGTCCTGGACCTTCTCAAACGTTGCCCGCTTGGAGCAGGCGTCTTTGTGACCCATTCCGCCCGGGGCCGCCGGCCACCCCCTGCAGGACAGTCCGAGTCTGACGTGCTGTGGAAGCCGGTCCTGGCTGGGTGGGGACTGTGCGTAAATTCTCCTCCTCCAGTGCTGTGAATTGAAAGCAGAAGAAATTCATGGAAAAATGTATTGCTTCTCCTGAGCACTGTGCTTATCCAAGTGCCTGTCAGCTTGTCAGCAATGTTGTCCCATGGGGTGGCTGCCGTACCTCCCGGGGGCTTCTGATGAAGGTCATTTTGGGCAGTTTGGACGGACAGCGTAGGAGGTACAAAGAGCCGACCAAGTAGGTTTCCTCCTCGGTGCTACTTCCCGTCGCGAAGGGGTCGGGCGCTGGGGTGGGCTTTGCTGTGGGCCTGTGACGGTCCCGGCAGCCCTTCCGCCCCTGCGCTCAGGGGGCAGCACACCGCACTGCTGGGCGAAGAAGAAATGGTTTTGAACTCTAGGAATACACCCATCGGCCATCACGCAAAATTATGATACGATACGCACTGGGAAAGCAAGTTTAGCTGCTGGTCTAACGAAGGCGTTTTGCTTCTCCATCCAAATAAAGCTGGTGAGGCTGCCAAAGGCTCGCCAACAGGAAGTCTTTCGTAGCCCCCCAAAAAGGCAGAGAAGAGGGGCAGCCCTTGCTCCCCAGGGTCTCCTCTCCGGGGAAGGAGGAGGGAGCGCGAGATGGAGTCCCGTGCAGAGCACTGTTTCCACACCAAGTATTCACTGTCCCTGCGGTTGTCACCAGCTTTGAGTGACTTGGGTGCTGCTCTGTTTCTTGGGGCTCAAGTGGAGCAGACAGCGGGGAGGTCCAAGGTGGGTGGGGGGAGCCAGGCCAGACGTTACAATCCAGTAAGAACAGAGAGGGGACGTGTTTCCTTCCCTGCGGGCAGAGGCAGACTTTATAGGCAGGAAGAACAGGGCCCACGATTCCCTTCAACCCGCCAACCCGCGTTATGTAAGAGACACGTAGGTAATCACCGGATGCTTTGCAACTGGGTATTTGTTTTTCTTCTGGCCGGTGCTTCTGTGGAGGCCGCTCTGACAAAGCAAATAACCTGATGCTCTTTAAATAAAACCGGTCTCCCAAATAACCAGCTCAGGGTGAGCAGAGCCGTCTTAGCCGGCAGCAGGGCACGGGCTCTGTGGCTGCTTGAACGTTTGCTTGTCGGCTCATTCAGGGGAGGAACCTGGCAGCTACGGGCGCACACAGAGGCCGCGGGCAGGCAGAAGACACGCGCTCCAGGAGCGGCACCCTGTGGCCCCCCGACTTCCCTGCTCTGCGCAACACGGGGGACAGTTACCACGGCAACTCCTGAGGCTCCGGCCGCCGTGCTGCAGGTGACGTTGCTCTTCTGGTTGCTGGAACTCACCCTCCCAGCCGCCTTTGCTTCTGCGATGACACGTCCGCTGGTTCAGCGCCCGTCCCTCAAGATTTCTGTAGCCAGGAAGCTCTGTGCTTGACTGGGGTCCCGACCCCCGCAGGGGCATCTTTGGGCCCTGAGGGTCCGAGGAGCCGCCTGACTGCTTTTCCACTGTTATCCTTCACTTCCCTGATCTCGGATTCTCTGTGACGATGGTGTCGGTGACACGAGCATTCTATCACAGGGCAGACCACTCCAATACCAGTGTCTGTTTCTCTGGCTCTGAGACATCTCTGTGTACTTGCTTGTGAATTCCTCCGTTTTGAAAAGTTACGGGCTGTCTTGGAAACAAGGCTAAAATACGTTACTTCAATTTTGGGTTCTTCCTTGATATAATACGAGCGTATTTTATTTTCTTGTACCTGGGCCAGAAAAGATGCTTCCCCCGCCGTGGTTCCTGGCTCACATGCTCAGGCACTCGGGTGCCCACATGTATGTCCACAGTCGCAGAGCGGTGCGTGGGCTTCTCCCCAGGTCTAGAGCGGGCCTGGAAGGGGAGGAAAAATAAAAATGGTCCTTACTCAGCAGGAGCTGTGGACAGAGGTCCCAGGGAGAATGGCTTGTGCACAGGGCCACTGGGGTGCTGAACCAGGCGTGGCCCAGAGGGAAGACAAGTCCGGGGGAGGCATGAGGGAGGAAGGCTGGCGGCGGTTGCTGGTGTGGCACCTGGTGGATGACACGGTGGTCGGCAGCCTCACCGGACAGAGAAGCTCTTGGGCTGTGCTGCCCAGATGGTGGCCTGAGAGGGACGGGCCGTGGAGCATTCGGGTGTGGCTTGTCCAAGATAAAATCCTCCCCTGGTTTTTAAAGGCTTAGCCCCTCGGAAGGAGTGACCGTTACACTAATTTAAAAATACTGATGACACATGGATGATGATGCTTTGGGTATCTTAGACGCAATGAAATATGCCTTCGTATCAGTCCCCTTTCTTGGTACCTTTTCCAAACGTGACCGGTGAGAAATTAAAAATCCTCCACGTGCTTCATGGTCTATTTCTGTGGGACAGTTTCATTCTAGAAGATCATGGCCGGGGGGCCCGGGGAAGCATCTGGCTGGGGAGAGAGCAGAGGTTGGGTGGTGGAGCCCTGTCACCAGAGCCCAGGATGTCGCTCGGAGGCCAGAGGACGGCCGTGGCCGGGCTGGTGCTGCAGGATGGCACCCACGGACTCAGTTTCCACCCGAGAGTCTGTCCCAGGAGCTGGCCGCTCACGCCACGAAAGGTCGCTGCCCGTCCCGCCCCGTGAAGAAATGATTTCTTAGGCGGCTTTGCGATAGGGAGGTATGACAGCACATCCTCAGGTCATCGTGTCAACAGGCTCTGCAACTTCGGGCAAAACTACGTACACAGTTACGGTGCGATGCGGTTATTGAGGGACCTGCCGTACGAATGACACACCACGGGGACGGTGCAGGAAAGCTGGAGCGTTGCTCCACGGCGGGGGAACTCCACGGCCCAACTCCACACCCGAGGCTCCTGCACGGGGAACCGTCTCTAAGGGTCCTCTTCCCGGCAAGATACCACCTCCCCCAGGTCGCCGGGTGGTCGCAGCCTGAAACAACTGTACGGATAAGGAGTAAGAGCCTTGGGGCTACAGCCCCACCCCTGCACCCTGGGGCCGCCCCTGCCAGCCGCTGCCTGTGCCGGGGCACATGTCCAACTCCCTGGAACTTCAGCACGTCCAGGAGTTAAGTGACTAAAATGACGTTTATGAACATGGTTGGAGTCACAAATAAATAACATAGGCAAAGCTCTCTCATTGTGACAAATCCGTTGATTTTTTTGTTACGTTTATTGTGAGGTTAGGTTGCTCAAGATGAAATTACTGACATTTATCCATATTTCACATACGAAAGTGACACTTTTATACGACATATATTGTGTTTATTAATACATTAATATTTAGATAACTCCCAGGATTTCACTCGATAATTTCAATGTGCTCATGTCAAACACAGGCACATGACCATGTTGCATGCTCTGAGCATGTGTCATACATGTATTCCATAGCTATAAACTCTAACATAGGCTGTGACTCCCACGTAAAATCAATGTGGTGGTCAGTGTATTTTTAGTAACGAGTCAGGGGGTTTATGGATTTCCTTATTTTCTGGTGACTTGGTCCGCTTTTTACTTTATTGTCACATCGTGTTAATTGCTAGAGAAGTTTCCAGTGGCCTTGGCAGGAGGCAGGAGAAATCCGATGCATGTGTTTTTTTGGGAGACGTGGCACAGGAGACATTGGTTTCCGAAGGCAGGATGACCGGGTGGGACGTGCAGAGGCAGCTCTGATGTGGCTGTGGAGAGGTGGGGGGCAGGGCCAGCGGAAACGGGGGGCACTCTCCCCAGAGGTTCGGAAGAACAGAGCCCGTCCCTGAGGTCCAGGTTCACGCTCTCAGCTCAGCAGCCTGCGGCCAGGAGTGGCGCCTGTGTGACACGCAGTCACCTGTCCCGTGAACATGTGTTGCTCAGTCACGGCCGAGAGGCGCAACGCGTGGAACAAAGCAGCGAATTCAGCCGCCAGAGCCATGTGCGAAGGAGGCAGGCGGCGTGTGAAAGGGTGTGGAGTCTGCAGGCATGGAGCACACGCAGGATGTGTTTCAGGGGCGGGAAGCGTGCCGAGGAACGAATCGTAATTAAAAGGTGGACCTGGAGCCTGAGGTTATAGGTTGATGCAGAAGTTGCTGATGTGCAGTACTTCTTCCCTATAATGTCTAACATGGGAGGTGTCTGGAAAAGTTATCATTTCTACGCAGATGCTGTGGTTTCTAGAATGAACACAGAGCACTGTGACGATACAACTCTTCACGGTCAGAGGTGCTACTGTCCCATGGGGAGGCACTTGGGGACAGTGATGGAGCCACCATGAGTTCCTGCGTGAGGTTTTCACCAGGGTCCCCGTGAGGAGCAGCAGCACCTGTCACTGTTCACACCACCGGGGATCAGAAAGGGACACAGTGGTGACACACAGAGGAACTGGTGAGGAGCCTGGTGGCCTGTGAGCTGCGAAACTGTTAGTGAGTTTCCTGAATCCTTTGTCACCTAGTTTCCATATTGTAAGACACCTACTGTGTTTGCAAGTAGATGAAAATCTCTGACATTGGTGATTAAAACAACATCCAACAGTGTTTTAATAAAAGCTACTGTTGTATTATTTTGGTTTTATGTAAATGACCACCTAGATTTGATAAAAATTTGCTGAGGGGTGGCCCATAGGGGAAGAACTTATCAGCAGGATATTATTTCCCGATGTGTTTGGATTCACAGGAAGCTGACAGCGTGAAACGCTGAGCAGTTTCCGCACGGAGCAGCCGTGTTCCCATAAACAACCTGTGAAGAAACGGTGCGTGGTGAGCTGGTCAGGTAACTCGTTGGAATAGTTTCATCCTGAACGTGCACTTCCCTGCCCTCCCCAGAGGCTTGCTTTCTAACACGCACCCTGGGAGTCATGTGTTCAGATAATTGGGTAACTGATGGAAAGGTGCCCCGCAGATGTGTGACTCAAGACCACGCCAGGTGACAAAACCACTCAGTTGGCCAGTCAGACGTGGAGACGCTACGCTGACGGGCTCATGGGAGGCGGGGTGCCCTCCACGGAAATGCGACGTCCCCCTGCCACCCGCTGACAGGCGTGACCTGCACGTGCCATGTCGTAAATACACACCGTGACATGAATCACCGGTGAATGGCCTCCCCGGCCCTGCGGCCAGTATATAAGGCTTCCAGGGGCAGGTAGGTGACATTCAGACTCCACAAGCATCCTCTGTACGTTTCTTGACACCTCTCCACTGACAGCATGGGCTACTGTGGGAAATCTTGCGGCTGCGGCTGCGGCTCTGGCTGGGGCTGGGGCTCTGGCTGTGGCTGTGGCTACGGGTCCCGATATGGCTGTGGCTATGGGTCTGGCTGTGGCTGTGGCTGTGGCTACGGCTGTGGCTACGGGTCCCGATATGGCTGTGGCTATGGGTCTGGCTGTGGCTGTGGCTGTGGCTACGGCTGTGGCTATAGGTCTGGCTGTGGCTGTGGCTATGGGTCCGGCTGCGGCTGCGGCTGGGGCTCCGGCTGTGGTTACGGGTCCGGCTGCGGCTGCGGCTATGGGTCCCGCTATGGCTGTGGCTATGGGTCTGGCTGCGGCTGCGGCTGTGGCTATGGCTGTGGCTATGGGTCTGGCTGGGGCTGTGGTTACGGGTCCCGCTATGGCTGTGGTTATGGGTCCGGCTACGGCTGTGGCTGCTACAGGCGATGCTATTCCACCTGCTGTTAGGGCACCGCTTTATCCATCCTACGCCTGTGACATAAGATTGAAAAGTTAACACCTTTCATCTAAAGGCTGCCCCACTTTATCACCTCTACAATCATGTAAGGACCAGATACACCTGACTTTACTTCAAAGAACCTGTTTGTTTCTGAGGAACTGTGGACGCTGCCCTCATGGGGCTGGAAGACAGAAGACTTGATTCTGATTATGTTCCAAATAAACAGTTTCTGTTATTCTGTTGTGTAGTTTTGTGTTGTCCATGGGCATAAATTACTCTACAGTTAGAAAGTTATGTTTTTTCAATAAGGAAATGTCCTTTGTTCCTGCACATGTTTGCGACTTTGGGGTTGGAATCACGGTTCATAGTGTTTGGGATTTTTCTGTGGAGCTGGGCAGCCCCTGTGTCAGCTGGTCCTCAGGCTGATTTATCTCTGCATCTGCTACACACGCCCATTGAACCATCAACACGACATGGTTCTGTTTACTGCCGGGTTGTGTGAATCCTGATGTTAGGTAATGTGAGTTCTTTACTACTCTTTTTCAAAATGATTTTATTCTAGCTCTTTCAATTTCTATCTAAGTGTTTAAAAAATGCTGGAATTACAATTGGGATTATGTTGACTACAGATGAAGTTTGGGAGAGTAGGCAATGTTGAGTTTCCCAATCCATAAACATGATATAGCTTTGCTGATATCTTCTTTGATTTCTGTGGTTGGCTTTAATGCAATGTTGAACAAGAATAATTTTCTTTGTATTCCAAGAGAACATATTCTATTGGGGGAGTAAGGCAAAAAATTAAAAAAACAATCAGACATCTACATAACTAAATAAAAACAAATGAATTATAAAAATAAAGTTACTTGCTATAAAAAATCATATGGTTTGCCATATGAGAAGAAATAGAAAATCTTAATAGGATTATATATTTTAAAGGAATGCAATCAATAATTAATATTCCAAAGCAGAAGCATCCAACCAGAAGGAGTTCGCTGGTAAATTCTACAAAACCTTTATGAAATAAGATATACCAATTCCCCACAATCATTCCCAGAAGATAGAATAAAGAAAGATTTGCTTACTTATCCTATGAGTCAATATTATCTCTATACCAACACTAGACAAATATATTAAAGGAAAACCATACACCAATATCTCAAATGAAAGTACATGCAAAAATGATCACATATTACCTGGTGGCTCAGTGGCTAAGGCACTGGCCTGCACACTCAAAGGTCACTGGTTTGATTCCCAGCCAGGGCACAAACCAGGTTGCAAGCCAGCTCTCCAGCCAGGTCCTTAGTTGGAGGCAGGTGAAAGGCAACCACACATTGATGTTTCTCTCCCTTTCTTCCTCCCTCCGTGCCCTTCTCTCTAAGAATAATGAATAAAATCTTTAAAAAAATTATCAGCAAAATGTTATGGAGCTGAATCCCACAATGGGTAAAGTGAATTGTACACCACAACCAAGTGGGATTTCTGCCAATTATGCAAGGTTGGTTCAATCCTCAACCATTGGTTAGTGTAGTCACCACACCAATAGCCTAAAGGAGAAAAATCACACAATCATTCAATAGACGTAGAAAAAGAATTTGACAAAATCCAAAAGCCATTCATGAAAAATCTCTTTCAGTAACTGAGACTAGAAAGAATCTTTCTCATTTTGACAAAGAATAGCTACAAAAACCCGAGGCTAACAAGATAGTTGGTGGTGAGAAGCTGGAAGCTTTTTTGCTAAGATCAGGGAAAAGCACGGATATCCTCTATTGCTTTTTAACACCATGCCAGAAGTGTTTGCTGCTGATATGTCACACAAAACGTTACAATGGTAGGTAAAGAAGACACAAAACTGTCTTTTTCCACAGATGGCATGATTGCTTATGTAGAAAATAAAAATGAATTACAAAGAATTCATTGCTGGAAGCAATCACCAAGGTTGCAGCATCTAGGGTTCACATGCAAGTCAGTTCATTTTCTGCATATCAACACCGAACACATGGAATTTGAACTTGAAAGCCTAATACTGCTTATAATAGCAGCCCCCCAAATCTAATACTTTGATATAAGTCTAAAAATGTGTACAAGATTTATGTAAAAGTAACAAAACAAAACTATAAAACAGTTAAAGAAATCAAGGAAGAACTAAAAAAATCAAGAGATATTATTCCTTGTTCATGGGTAGCAAGACTCAATGTTGTCAAAATGTCAGTTCTTCTTCCTAACTTCATTTATAGATTCAAAGTGATCGCACTCAAAATCCCAGCAAATTATTTTTTGAATATTGACAAACAGAGTACAAAGGTCACACGGAGCAGCAGGGACCCTGAACACAGCCGACACTGTATTAAGGGAGAAGAACAAAGTTGGAGGACCCATCCTACCGGATTTTAAGTCTCACTGTGAATACAGGTGGGATTGATGAACACAAAAAAGCAACTGATGAAGGGAGCAGAACAGAGAAGCCAGAAATGAACTCACATAAGTACAGTCCACTGATCTCTGAGAAAGGAGCTAAGTAAATAAAATGTAAAAAAGACGGTCTTTTCAAGAAACGGTGCTGGAACAAGTGGCCACTGAATCTGGAAACAGATCTGTACCCTTCACAAAAGATGATGAGGGGGAAATCTAGATAATGCTACATTAGGCAGAGATTTCCTGATACAAACCAGAGACACAACCCATGACAGAAAGAATGGATAAGCTAGGTTTCATGAAAATGAAACACTTCTACTTGGTGAAAGATAATGCATTTCAGGAGAACAAGAAGACAAGTCACAAACTGATAGAAAATATTTGCAAAAGATGTACCAATAAAAGAAAAATTATACAGAGAGAGAACTCTCAAATTCAACAGTAAGAGAACAAACAACCCAGTTAAGAAATGGCCAAGGGGATGGATGTAATACAACAACAATAAAATTAAAAAAAAAAAAAGAAAGAAATGGCCAAAGACCTTAACACCTCACTAGAGAGGAGTCTATACAGGTGGCCAATGTACCAGCCTAGAAAATGGTGCCAATGTACCAGTGGGTGGAGTATATGTCAATGGGGGGCCAGGCATGGGTGTGTGTGTGGGGTGGGGGGATGGAAAATCTCTGTACTTCCCGCTCTGCTTTGCTGTGAATGTGAAGTTGCTTCAGCTTCAGCCAGCTCTGTGAGCAGGTGTCACCTCTCCCAATGAAAGGTGTCTGGTTGGGTCCCGGTCAGGGCACAGAGCTGGGTCGCGGCTTGGTCCCTGGTTGGGGTGTGTGTGAGGGGCAATCAGTCAATTTTTCTCCCTCACATGGATGCTTTGCTCCCTTTTCTTTCTCCCCCTCTTCTCTTCTCTCTAAAATAGTAATTTTAAAAAACTCTAAAAAGTCAACTTTACTTTAAAGAAGAATATGGTGCTGGTGGCCGTGGCCTTGGGGGTGGGGGTCCCCGTGACCGGACAGTGGAGAGGTCGGGGACAGAGAGGTGGCAGGGCCAGGTGGCCTTAGGTTGTAAGGAGCTATGATGGGCTACTTGGATTTTCATTCAAGGTATTTATTGGTTTATCCAGCTGTTTCTTCCGCCATTCTTTCCCTGCTCCTTTCCTGGTTCACGTCCACCACAAATGCAAACGAAGCCCCTTCCCAGTGCAGACGGGGCTTCGGGGGTGAGGAGGGGAGGTGTTTGCCTCGGGGCGCTGGACTGGCTGCGAGGGGGGAGGGGCAGAGGAGATGGGGTGCGGGGCTCGTGGGAGTGGGTCCCTGGCAGCATTTTGTATAAAGGGTGCTGCCCCCCACCCCATTCTCACTTAAACAATCGTTTCCGGAAGACAGATGCATCCTGGTGCCAGAAAGGGAGGGTGTGACCTTACAAGTAGCTTATCTTCTCAACATGTGACAGTTTCCTGAACACAAGAGCCCAAAACGGCTCCTGCGGCCAGCGGGGCCACCCAGCTTCGAGGGTGTCTCAGTGGGGGCACCTCCCTGCTGAGTCTGGTGTCGTGAAGATGTTCACGCTCGCAGGTGACAGATGGGCCAGTCTGACCTTGAACACTTGTCTCCACTCTGACGGTGAAAAGTTGATCTTAAACAACGCCTGCAAGGCACCGAGTGAGAGTCCCTGAAAACAGGAGCACAGTCTCAGGCGCGATGAAAAGAGGTGAAAGAAACAAATCTATGGGGTTGGGCGGTGGCCAGAGATGAACATCCATTCTCACGTCCTGCACCTGGTGAGAGGGCGTGGGGACCGAGGTGACCTGACAGCATGACATCCGCAGGGTCTGGCTGCGGCGTCAGCAGAGGCTTCACCCTGGACTAGGCGGGACAGGAGCAGCTCCAAGGGGGTCTCACGGGGGGCAGGGAGCAGAGGGTCTTAGGTCACAGGGGTCCTTCCTGAGGGGACAGGCTGGGCTGTGTGGAAGCTGCTGACAGAAAGACGTCACAGGAAAGTGGAATCATCTAAAACAAGGAGGGGGGCGTCCCCAGCGCTGAGCAGTCGGGCGAGGTCTGGTGTCTCTCTCGGGGGCGTGTTACAGACGACCCGTCCGACCCGGGGAGTTCAGAAATGCCCCGCTGAGCCTTTGCGCAGTGACGATTGCAACTCTGGTTCTGCTGGTTTTGCCCCACGGACGTGAGGCTCAGGCTCAGACGTCAGAAGGGGGACTTGCTTTTCCCCAGATGGAGCCTCCGAAAGGCGGGGAGCACTGCCTGCTGTGCGGGGAGTCCAGCCGCACCGCGTGTTGACTCCGACGGGATAGACAGCGGAGGGCGGGGGCGATGAGGTGAGAAGCCATCTCCATCGGTTGTTCTCCGAGGGCCCTCAGAGCGAGACCCCGGGGACCGAGGGACAGGACACACCTCCGCTGGAATCTTTGTTGGGACACACTCCCACGCCGACAGACTGACTGGGTCTTTTACAAGGCCACCCTAGACAACCTCGGAGCGCAGGGTACTCTCCTCCCATCCAACACTGGCGTGTTTTGAGGTTCGGTGCCTGTAATTTCAATTTGCTCATGATTGCTGAGCTTCCAAATAGGCCACAAAGCCAAGCCTGTGACAGGTTGCGTGACTGTGTTTTTACAATCATGTTATTGTTGGAAATGCTTCAGGCAAAGTACAGGGAGGGCAGGCGCCCACAGCAGCTCATTTTCCAGGGGAGGCAGCTCACACCTGAAAAGTCATTATGAAAAATGTTAATTAAGACACACACGCATAAAACCATAGCAACACTAAATATTAGGCTTACGTATTTTAGTATAGGAAGTGTGTCAGTCCCAGTAAACATGAGTAGTTGGAAAGCTGTTTATTTGGAAACACAGATGCTCAGATGAGAGAGAGAGAGAGAGACAGACAGACAGACAGACAGACAGACAGAAAGACAGACAGACAGGCAGGCAGACATTGATCAAACTTGCAATCTAGGTATGTTCCCTTATGTTCCCTGACTGGGAATCAAACTGGGGACCCATCAGTGCACAGAAAGATGTCTAACCAACCGAGCCAGGCAGCCGTGGGGGACCTGCCTTGCCGCAGGCTACCCCAGATCTCTGCACATCCACGTGCCAGGTGCATCGTTGGGTCACCCTCTGGGCCCACAGGGCTGGCTGTGGCTTGCCCACCCCCGGTGAAACCAGCCAGCTTCTCTGCTGCCCAGCACACAGAGCTACATCTCCCATGTCTTTTCTTCCTGGAGCAGCTTCCCCACCCTTACAGTCCCACCTAAAGTTCCCCCGTATTGTAGAGTTCATCTTTTATCACAATTTAATAATTTTTTATATTAAACTCTTCCTATTTCATCTGCTGCGTGGTTTCTGTCTCGAAATTGGACTCAGGCAGAGGCAGAGATCTTTAGTTTCCTACCAACGTATCCAGGCAGAAGCAAGGGTGGAGACTAAAGTAACCACAAAGAGCCCTGAATTTAGGAAAAAGTAAAGAAAGACTTGCCTGTGCTGAAGGCATTGTTGAGCAGTAGACCGTTCATCAAGGAAACAAGAGGAAATATGATCGCAAGTTGGAAGGATGGATACAAATACCTTGGAAAGGTCGTTATTATTAATGTCCTGGCAGCAAGGTTTCCGGCAGTAGCTGCGCCCATAAATATCTTTATTAAGATATTGTTTCTGGCAGATGAAGGTGGCAGTACAATCAAAGCAATGTTGCAGGTCAAAACAGACTGGTACTGGCATAAAAACAGACACATAGATCAATAAAACAGAATAGAGCACCCAGAAATAAAGGCAGATCTCTACGGTCAATTAATATTCAACAAAGGGGGAAGGAACATAAATTGAGTGCAAATAGCCTCTTCAACAAATGGCATTGGGAGAACTGGACAGGGACATGCCAAAAAAAAACCATGAAACTGGACCGCCAACTTATATCATACACCAGGATAAATTCAAGATGGATAAAAGACTTAAACGTAAGCAGTGCTACCATAAAAGTCGTAGAAGAAAACATAGGCAGTAAAATTGCAGATATCCCACGCAGCAATATTTTCACCAATATTTCTCCTAGGGCAAGGGAAATAAAGGAGCAAATAAACAAATAGGACTACATCAAACTGAAAAGTTTCAGCTAGGCTAAAGAAAACATCAGCAAAATGAAAAGGGATCCAACTGCATGGGAAAACGTATTCGTGCTTTGTGCTTGATCTCCAAAATATATAAAGAACTTACATGACTAAACACCAGGGAGACAGACAACACAATTAAAAAATGGGCAAAGGACCTGAACAGGCACTTCTCCGAGGAGGGCATACAAAGGGCTCATACACATATGAAAGGATGCTCAACATCACTAGCCATCAGAGAGATGCAGATTAAAACCACAATGAGATACCACCTCACACTTGTCAGAATATCCATCATCAACAAATCAGTAAACAGCAAGTGCTGGGAGGGTGTGGGGAAAAGGGAACCCTGGTGCTCTGTTGGTAGGAATGCAGACTGATGCAGCCACTGTGGAATTTAACAAACATTTTTGCCCCAAAGGCAGAAATGTCATAACCTGACCACAAACATAGGGGATGGATGAGTTTTCTTTCAGAGAGAAGGAGACTCTTTCAAGGGATGCAAATCAACATGTTGAAAAACGCATCCTTGTCTAAAATCCATGAAAAGTACTTTAAGAATGAAGATGATGAAAACAATCCCAAATATTCAGAAAAGGAGAAATAAAACCTAAAATGACAGGATGATGATGAGGAGGGGGAGGAGGAGAAAGGGGATATGAACAGCAGTGAATATGAGTTTGTGTTTAATGCATCATTTCTAAGATGTTGAAAGGGCAAAGTAATGAACACACATTTGCGGGTCAAGTGTATTTTGGTGACATGGTACGTCATGGTCACTCCACTCAGTGCAATTATGGAAGGTGCAATTAGGGTCGTGTAAGTTTGGGTGCTTGGAAACGCACCTTCCTTTTGTTTGAAGGCTTGAGAAAATGTCTAGGATAGCTGTAAACACAGGATGACACCCTCACAAATGGTCGTGCCTGGAATGAGCTCATTTTAGGCACACAGGTGTGCCTAAAATTTTAGGCACGAGGGAATGGAGATCATGTGAGGTCTGACCCACCCACCCCTGGGGTATATAAAGGTCCTGGAAGAGCAGGTGGCACTCAGACTTCAGAAGTATCTCCTTGCACCTCAACTGGGACCTCACCTGCTCACCATGTACGGCAACTACTACAAAGGCTGTGGCTACGGATCCGGCTGTGGCTACGGATCTGGCTGGGGCTACGGATCTGGCTGTGGCTATGGCTGTGGGTATGGATCTGGCTGTGGCTACGGCTGTGGCTACGGCTCCCGCTACGGCTGTGGCTATGGGTCCGGCTGTGGCTACGGCTGTGGCTATGGGTCTGGCTGTGGCTACGGCTGTGGCTATGGCTCCCGCTACGGCTGTGGCTATGGCTCTGGCTGCTGTGGCTGGTAGCCACTTTTCTGCCGAGTTCTTTTGCTGCCAATCATAGCCTCAAGTTCAAGACCAAGTCCAAGTGAAGTCCTCTACTCATTACCTTCACACCGAAGTAAAGAATTATTCTTGCCTGTCAGAAACTGGATTTAACATCGAAGGATCGGCTTGCCATTGGAGACTGAGGAGTTCTGTCACATCGCTGAAGACAGAAGGTCTATGCTGATCACTTTTCGGGTGTCAATTCCTGCATGTTTTTTCCTGCCTCTGTACCATGGCTGTTTGTACGATCCGGGTGCATGGAAATGGAGCAAAAGTAGCAGCTTCTTAATAAAAGGCTTCACTTCTTAACAAGTCTGGTTTCCTTTATCTCAGAGTCATCATTGACTTCAGGGTTTGTGACCTTCAGGGAAGCTGGTGACCAGCCTAAGGATGAGACTTAGGGTCAGCGTATGTGTTTTTGTTGGTTGAATTCAACTATTGGTTCTTTTACGTATTTATTAGTCCATCACATGCTCATTAATTACCTGACACCTAAGCATAAATGCAGACATGACACCCAACATTGCACATCTCCTGCGGGTGAAGGGTCAGAACAGGGAGGCCAACGGGAAGGACCTGTGTCCAGGTCTGGGACAGCGTGATCATTTGAGTCTTGGTTTTGAAGGGCAACGATGTCAGCTTTATCGTTTTTTGAGCTTTATCGGTTTTTGAACTACATGAACAAGAACCCAGAGGATGCAAACTGAGAGGAAGACAGCTGCCCAAGAAAGTTGGTGGGGACCAGGCCCTGCTCCCTGCCTGTCCCCACTCATGCTGTGAGACTGTCACACTTATGGTGGCCAAGTGGATGCTGTATGTGACCAATGTCGCACTGATGCTCCTGGTAGGAAAAGGCAGTGAGAACAGCATCAGCTCTTTTTAAGAAACATTGTCTTTTTACGGGGGAAGGAAAATGCTGTGGAAACGACATTGGCCATGACCGTGTCCTGCGGCCACTGCTGCTGAAGGTGCGCAGCCAGCGGACATGTGTGCCCAGACCGCATCGATCGTGGGTATTGGGGGAGGAGAAAGGGCGGTGAAAGCAAAACCTTGGACAAAGGTGTTTGGAGACAGCTGGTTATGTGTGACGTGTTTCTAACTTACATCAGTGGTATCATGACACAGCTTTTCAAAATGCTTTTATCCCTGAGCATGGTTTGTGTTGGGAGATCCGTTTGTGCCACTGGGAGTGTTTCTATCGCTGCGTGACAGTCCATGCGGTTCACATCCCAAGTTTCCTTCACTCACCATGATTTCCCATGACTGGCCCCAGGAACCCTTCACCGCAGCATTTCTGCCACAGGCACATATTCTCAGGTGGGCTTTTGTGAGAATGAGCTCAGGTCTGAATCCCTGGAACAAAAGGGGTGCACGTACCCAGTTTTACTGAGTTCTGCCATCCGCCCTGGGACGTCCACAGCAGCCACCCAGGTGCCAACCTGGTGGTGCCCTCCTCCTCACACGGGCACCAAACTAGGGTCACCCAGGCTTCGAATGTTTACTTGTTGGGTGGGTGAAAAGTGATATTGTCTTGCTTCAACTTTCATTTCTCCGATTACCAATAAATGTAAACGCTTATTATTTATTCAAATATGTCCTCAGCCTTGTTTTCTTCAGCATGTCCTCCATCCATTTTCCCACTGGGGTCTCTGTCTTTTTCTTACTGAGTTGTAGGGTTTCATTGGATATTCTTGGCATTATTCCCGTGTCAGTTTTAGACATGGCCAATACCATCTTCCGGACTGTCCCTTGTTTATCTTTGTGCTCGAGTGCAGAATAGGATAAAACATTTAAGCCCACGATTTGTGATTTGGTGGTTTTGTTTAGGGAGACACACCCTACATTTACGTCAAAGGCATCCTGCCTGTTCTTTAGTTAACGCTAAGCCGTGCATTTTACCTTTGGGTCACTAGTCACGCGGAGCCTGTCCTTCTGGGCGGCGATGCTGCTTCCCGTCCCACTCAACTGGCCGCTCTCCCCAGCAGCGCACGGTCGAGGCCCGGCCCCGTCCACAGGGCTGTTATTTACTGTGCATCTTCGTTACGCACATGAGCCTGTCTCGGAACTCCCCGGTGTGTATGTCTCTGCAGCTCTGTCACAAGGAGGGAGCTAGGTTCAGCCTACTTTGTGTCTCCATGGGAGAGACCAGATCCAACGAGTGGAACTCAGCCACAGAGGGTCCGCAAGGGAAGCATGTCTCCAGTGGGAGAGGGGTGTGGAACGGGATTGGCTGACGTAGGTGTCCCTGTCCTGTGGTTGCTCAATCGGGTGGGTCCCAGCCTCTGACCTCCAACCTCTGACCTCCTGGGGAAGGGTGAGTGAGGCTGTGCACGCAGGGTGTGGGTGTATTAGCTGACCATTACCATCTGCTTGTGCTTGGAACTTGCGTGATTCTGTGACATCCCAGTAGAGGGAGAATGAGGAGCCGTGGTTTGAGGGGCACTTGGAGGCTCCCCACCTGCTACCGGGGTCTGTGTCTCTGGATTTCTGGTCCAGCTCCTGCAGGGACCCTGGGGTGTCCTCTTGATGAGCTAAGATGTGTGATTCTAGCTCAGGTCCCTGGAAAGTCGCCTGGTTGCACAGCCACTGAGGACAGTGGCCTCACCCGGAGCATGTCCTGCTGCAGGGTGTCCACGTGACTAGTGACAGCTTTGTTATTGTGGTCTGCTCACATGACCCCTTCTTAAAGCTCAGCATCCTCACAGGGAAAGGTGGACACAGTGCCTTACCCAGGCTGCGGGGTGGTTCAGGTTTAATGAATTTCAAAGGCAAGTTGCACAACATGAGCCATTGCAGGAAACGTGTTGGAATGCAGCTCCCTGTTCTTTGGGAGGTGCAAAGAGAAAGAAGTAATCAGGGCTTTCAGAAACTAATTAATACATTTATTCACATAACTCTCTAGGAGGGGTACCCTATAATTAGCGATACATATTTTATAATCAACACTTATAGTCACTTAAATCTCCAGCTGCATGATTTTAAGTTCTAAATATATTTTAAAATAGTCCTACTCTCAGGCATAATCCCTTTTTCTATGATGCTGATCTTCGGGTGGTATCAAACTTTGAAATAAGAATTTCAGTGGCTTTCCATATGGAAAACAAAGAATGCTTTCAAGTCAAAAGCTTTATAGGTAGAAAAGGTATGTTACCTATAATTACTGAATTAAGTATATATATCTATTTTGAATTAAGTATATGTTTTCATGCCAAGCCCAGTGAGTCGGCAGAATGTTCCAAGTGACAATTTGTTGCACAAAGTGCTTCCATTGAATTATTGTTAGTTTAACATGAGGATAATTAATTTTCTCAGGGTTTGGTTATATTTGCTTTCTTCATTAATGTTCAAGTAATAGAAGCTAAACGAATACATTATTGTCGCAAACATCTTTAGTTGATGCTTACTTGGCCTAAGAATATTTAAGTTTGACCAGTTTGTGCATGTAGGAAGCCAGGATTCTGACCCATGTCTCTCTGATCTCAAAAGAGCTTCCACGTTATAGCTCTGCGAATTCACCTGGGAATGAGCAACATAATCCAGGCTTTGAAATAAGCAGGGTCTCATGGCCATCAGAAACTTGATTATAGGCAGAGCTGGTGTAGGAAGTAACCCGTGGTCCATAACGAGAGACAAAAGACATTTCAGTGACTGTAGTTTAGGAGGAAAAGAAAGAACCTAGAAAGGTTTTGTACTAACAAAAAAGTACTGAACTGTTGTTATAGACGTAGGGCTGATTCTGCATTAAGATCGTGTAGGAAGACAGGAAGTCCTGAAAACAGAACAATTGACTGAAGCCTGGATTTTCCATCTTGGGCGGCTGCAGGAGCGGCTGTCACTGCGGAGAACACAGGGCTCCCAGGCAGAAAAGTCACCTTGTGAGACATTGGCAATGTAAACATGAGGCAGACTGACCGACCTTGAGGATCTGAAAATAAGTCAGAAAATCATGGCTTTGGGTCTCTGAAGGCAGAGGAACCTGCACCAGCAACTGCAAGTTAAATTTGCTCCAAGAGACTTGATGTACAGCAAGGGTTCATGTTAGAACGTGTGCTCGTGTTTGTGTCCCTGCGGAGACATGGGAACATAAGCGCACGTTTTATCGTGAAAATTTGTCACTGAGGTCATCGTTGGAGATGGATAGCTTTCTGCAATGGAAATACAAATCTTTCCTGAGATCAACATCCTGCAGCAAACAGAACTGAGATATTCCTCATCGAAGTGGAGCTCTGCGAGGCTGCTGGTCCATTTCCCGGAAACTTGTGTCCTCAGCCGTCTCACGGGCTCGAGGATGGCAAGGGACAGAGACACTGTGAACACTGGTGTTGAGGAGGCTGTTGAAGGAAGAGACTGAGAGAAATGCACGTGGAAACAAGCCAGGATCTAGAGGGAAAGAAAAACATATCAATGCAATCGTCTACTTTCAAAATGAAGTATTTACGTGTATAAGTCTAGTTATTAAATATTGCTTGCCCATGACGTAATCTATAAGTCACATGCCATTTTAAAGTACACATTAATGAACACTTAATATTAATTTCCATGGGTATGAGGATAGTATTTGTTTCACGTATGTGACTACTTTCTAGAACTAGATCAATTAAACCTAATCAATATAAATGACAAAGTAGTGCCATCATAAATCGCTCCTTTTCTACTTTCTATGTTCTTTCTTGTGGACCGATGAAGGTTAATAGTTACTCGTGTCTCCTCGTTGGAGAAATAATGTCCAGGGCGGAGAACACAGGAGCGAGGCAGTTTTCCGGAGTGAAACAAGTGCACATTTCTAGATGGGATGATGTTAGAAAAAAGCCTAGATTCAAAAAAGAAAAATTGGCTGAAAGGGTCAATGGTCTAGTTGGAAAAAATGTTGAAAGGAGCTGGAGGAAGAGTTTAACAACTTGACCACGACCCAGGTGGGGATTTGGTGGTTTTCCGGGCGGTGAAAGCAGCAGGTGTGTGGCTGGAGTGAGGGCTACGCAGTCCCTGGTTTGCTGAGCGCAGCAGTCATTCCTGATCAATACGCGGCCCGGGACACAGGGGAGCAGGAGCTGCGGAAAGAGGGTCCACTGGTGGCAAACCACCGTCATACGCCATCGAGGTGGGGCGGTGGACCCCACAGCGAGCTTCCCGCCGTGTCACCGGGTCCCGCGCGCCACCCAGGAGCCGGGCTCCGCCGCCCGCTCACAGTGGGTCCTGTGCTCTCAGCCGTGGCAGGGCCACTGTGTCACCCTTGGGGGGCTCACGAAAGGGCCCCTGTGGCCTCCGTGGGCGGCTCGCTCCCTGGGCACCTGCCCTCTGGGTTCGCGTAGGTGCACCGGTGGCCAGATTTCTTCTCCTCAGAGGCCAGACAGCAGCCACCGCGCGCCGCTCACGCCTCGGTGGAGTCCCCACACCCGGGCCGCGTGGACACGGGAGCGCAGACACTGTCCCGGGTCCTGGCGTTCGGCCGCCCACCCGCCCCGCAGGGCCCACTGTGGTCTTGCTCCCTGAGCCCCTGCAGGTTCCTTCGCAGCGGGGGCACCATGAGCAGGGAGGGGCTCGACCAACTCAAGAATGGGGTTCCCAGCCACTGTTTCTCTCCAGTTCCCAGGGGCTGTCGTGGTTGACGGGCAGGACCTTCCAGAAACAAGCGCCCCAACCCATTGCCTCGCCGCTGGTTCTGCAGCTCAGCAGGCGCCGCAGCGGCCGGGCCCCCAGGGGTCGCAGGGCGGCTAGGCAGGGGGACTGACCCCCCTGGGGTAGCCGGTGACCCTAAGAACCTGCTGTGCCTGCTGAGGGCGGCTGGGGCGCTGGAGCGGGGCGCGCGGGCCACCCGCTGTGGCAGCCGCTCAGGTTCCCTCGGGAGCGGCTGGGGCGCGGTTCCCATCGCCCCGCTTTTCCGCTGCACCGCTGCTCCTGCGCCGTAGGTCATGGGGGGCGGGGTCGCCGCTTTCCTGGGCCACCGGGCGCCGCAAGTTGCTGTAGCAGCCGAACCACCGCCTTCTGGCCCCGACGCTCGATCGGACACTTGGGGGCCACAGAGGGACGAGATTTTTCCATTTTAACACTTAGAAATGACACGGGCACTAGAATGATCCCTGCGGCTGGTGTCACCCCAGCGGTTCTGTCTTCCCGCCGCCGTGTCTGGGGCGTTGTCCCGCACTGGTCAAATTAACACCGAACGTAAGGGCCAAGTGCCTTGGGAAAAAGTAATTTGACAGAAAGGGAAGACGTTGTTACTGTTGGAGATTAGGTAGCCCGTGAGGAACTGAAATATGATCCGGGTTTGAAACTACAAACCCGGACACTCCGCACCCTCAGCACAGAGAAGGGGACAAGACCCCTGTGTTCTGTTCCAGGTGGAGTCACGTAAGCGCATCCGCCCTACCCGGGTTTACGGGACACTCGGATCCACTCGCACCTACTAAAACAGAAAACACCACTTTGATCTAACTGTGAATGAGAACATGTGCCCTTTCTTTGGAAAAAAACAAAAACAAAACAGAACTGATAAAAACTTAAGTTTAAATAGAAAAGATAATATTCATAGCTCATAAATGGTAACAAGTTGATGAGCTTCTCTCTCCTGCCTTCCAGGCTGCAGTCCTACTTGAGGGGGCGCCAGTCTCGGGGCAGGTGGGTAGGTGTGTGTGTGAGACCCTCGTCCTTTTCCATGGGCATTTGAGGGTTATCTTTTCCCAATGAGGTACCAAGACCATGACAAAAGAATTCGAAACGTGTGGTTTAGGTCATTTTCCACTGAACAATGTAATTCCACCCTTCCCATTTATGTTGAAATTTTCCTAGTCGCATATTAAGAAACAACATGAAAGGCAAATGGTTTAGGTCATCACAGGTAAACCGAACGTCCACGGTGTCCAGACATTAAATATTACAGCAACGGGACCTCCTGGCCATGAATATTCTTCTACTGGGACAGCAGGGACATTTCCTGGAAACTCGAAGAATAAGGACAATGGTACACAGCGCCACACACTTGTGTTCGCCTTTACCGTCATTTCCCTCCTCTTCACTGAGTTTTATCTTAAAGACAGCCACGCCTGTTCTAAAAATGCACTTCCTAGTGACAGGGTGCATCAGAGGAAATATCACACAGGTGAGGAGTCACACTTGACCGGCCCGAGATCTCCTCGCAGCCTTTGCTTCCTTCGGCTTAGCGGGGTGGAGAGTCAGTGCAGATAAAACTGTCTGCAGAATCTACGGGAAACACAAAGGAGCCAAAAATGTGCGAAGGCGCCTCATGAGGGCAGAGCGGGGATCAAAGAGAGACTCCAAAGGGCTGACGTGGAAGTAGAGCTCATGAGAGTTGGGCGGAAAGGCGTGTCGCTTTTGGAAGACGTCGAGGATTTGTACACAGAGCATCTGGAAGGCAGAAGCCTGTGCAGACAAGTTGAAACTCGGAGAAACACAGTGCTAAGTCTTATAACCCCAATACTCCACTTTCCTGATGAAATGAACATATAACAATGCAATGAACACTTACAACAAAGGTGAAAGGAGTTTTAACGTTTGGATGCCTGAAAGGAGAATTTCGTTCACACAAAACATCCTTCGTTACCTTCCTTCTCGCAGTGTAAGTTGTATTTCAGCCTAGCTTTAAAAAAAAACCAGGAAAATATTGTAATTCAATCCCTTCATGCACAATTAAGGAGGTAGGATCGCTAACAGATGAAGAGAGGGCTGCTCTGTGCTTCATCATTATTTTCAGATAATATGAATAACCACCACTGGGTGGAGGGTGACGCTGGGTTCTCCCGGTGAAATGAAGCAGATGTTGTCATGGACCCTGGAATCACAGGAATGAAAAGGTATTTTCCCCAGGGGTCCAGAACAAGAAGCAGCCAAAAATAGAAGGCAATACAGATCCTCAATATTTCAGCAGAAAGAAACGCCTGTTCACAGATATGAACAATGCAGTAACATATTTCCTTGTACATATTAGTGACAGGTGCCCGCAAGATAGAAATTCCCAGCTGCCCCCCCCGCCCCCAAATACTGGGGTGTTCCAGCAATGCGTGCAAGTGTGGAGTCCGGGGCTTCTCACCCAGACCCCCGATGCATAATATCTATTCATTTTAAGTTTCTCCAGTAGCGAAGTGGAGGCCAATGCGATGGTGCATCACTATTTCTCAATATTACATCCTCATTGAGAAAATGAGCTACAGGTCTTAGGGTTGATACAGAAAAGGTGTCAACAGCATGTACAATGAGTGATCGTGTGTGGAAGAAAAGCCAATCGTAGGTGGGTAACTTGGGCCGTAGCATCATCATCTTCTGTGATTAACAGCTTGGCTGTGCCAATCAGAGCCGTGGCCGGACCAGACCGGAGAGGGGTGGGCTCGAACCAGCACTCAGCCATACCCCGGTGTCCTCATTTTATTTTCATTATTATTTCATTTCTTTTTTAAAAAATATTTTATTTATTATTTTTAGGGAGAGGGGAAGGGAGGGAGGCAGAGAGGGAGAGAGACATCCATGTGTGGTTGCCTCTCCCCTGCCTCCAGCTACAGACCTGGCTGGAGACCTGGCTTGCAACCTGGTCATGTGCCCTGGCTGGGGATTGAACCAGCGACCTTTGGGTTTGCAGGCTGGCGCCTTATCCACTGTGCCACCAGACAGGGCTCATTCTTACTTCTTGTGAAAAGAGAGGCTGAGGATCTTTCATCTTAAGTGCCACCTCATTTGGTGAGCGGTTCTGCAATCCCTCCATCCCTCTCTTCCCCCACTTCGCCTCCCGCAGGCAGAAGGAGACACACGCTCCTTTGACGTGAGCTTGGACAGCTCCCCACCAAGACCAGGGTCCCGCTGGCCCTGCGCCTCCCGCCAGTGCCGCAACTGGGCGCGTGCAGCCAAGCTGTGTGCCGCCTCCGTTCCCCAGGTTCCAGCAGCGGGTGCCCCCTTCTGCCGGGACCCCTTCAAATGGCCTTCACCGCCCCCTCCCCACCAACACCCTGCTCGTGATGCCTCGCGTTCTCTCAGA
Organism: Noctilio leporinus; assembly: GCA_004026585.1. Classification (NCBI taxonomy): domain Eukaryota; kingdom Metazoa; phylum Chordata; class Mammalia; order Chiroptera; family Noctilionidae; genus Noctilio; species Noctilio leporinus. The sequence continues at coordinate 29,788 of PVIW01009426.1, forward strand.
ACACGGAGGCGCCTCTAACCTCCCTTCTTTTCAGCTTTCGTGGGAATTGCCCTTAATGGTCCCTTTGTGTACCGGTTACGTCTCTGTCTGCTCAGGCTGCCGGGGGAAAGTCCACACGCTGTGTGGCTGACATCACGGGCATCCGTTTCCCACAGTTCCCAAGGCTGGGTGTCCAAGATCAGGTGCTGGGGGCCAGTCTGGGTCACGGACGACCATCTCAGCGCTGGGTCCTCCCATGGCGAGAGGCGTGGGGAGCTCTGGGGTGTCTGGTGAGGACCCTGATCCCGCTCAGCAGCGCCGCACCCTCCCAGCCTATAATCACCCCCTAAATGCCCCCTGATGGCACCGGAGGTGAGGGCTTCAGCCTTCCAGCCCGGGTGGCGTTCACGTGCACTCACGTTCCGCTCGATACTTTCCGTGGCTTTCTTCTTCGGGGTGCAACTGCTTCTCGTTCTCTGTCCGGGTACCTGCGCCCACGGGTGTCTGTCCTTTGACAGCTGCCTCTCTGGAAAGACACTTCTCCCTTCACAGGCTAATTGGGAGCAACCTCTTTCCTGTCGCTTCCTGTAGAGGATTTTCTTTGTTATATTCTAACTTTGCTTTTTGCGATGGGTAAAAAGAGCTCTCAACATGTGCGTCCCAGCTCACCGCACACGCCTGCCCTTCCCCGGTAAGCTGGTAAGTTTATTTGATGTCCAACGTTTACTGTTGACTCAACTGAGAACGTCTCTCGATCTAGTGGTGTCTATTAGATGAACTATTGAACTACCAGATGGGCTACAAATGCCAAAATCGTGACTACTAACAGGTTCATATGTCCTTATGCCCCGATGGGCCACATGTCCTCTGACAACCTTTTCTGACCCTGGTCCCTGTGAAGCCACCGTGACATCCTGGGAAAGGCTGGTCTGTTTTTTAATTGTGTCCCACGGCGCACAATTTAATCATTTGTTTCTGGATCTGCCCGAGAAGGGTGGGGCCAGTGCATGTCTCATTCATCTTTCTGATCGAGATCCCAGCCCTGGGCCGGGCAGGGCATCCAGCCAGTAAAATTATGCTGAGGGGAGCAGGTGAACCATTCAGGCAAGGGCAGATTTATAGCGTTCAAAGCAGATGATAACTGAACATTCACAACCCCCCCCCCCCCGAAACCCCAGGAACATGAATTATGAGAGCCCAAGAAGGGATTTATGATGTTCCTGGTGAATCCTATGCAAATGAAAATTACTTTTTGGAGTTGATTATACATTTCTCCACTTTATCTAGAGGCGGTGATGATGGCAGGCGGTTGGGGGATAATTCTACTTGTTGACATCATGTCTGGTTCAGAAGAAGGAGAATAATCTGCTTCTTGGGGTCTTTGGAAACCGAGCGGCTGATGTTCAGCCCCAGGGCCTGCGACCGGCTGCCGCACAAGTGGGGCAAACAGCTGACCTGACCCGGCCTCTCTCCTTCTCGCCTGGCGAATGGCTTCCACCTCAGAATGGCGGGTGGGCAGCCCTGGCCAAGTGCCCAAGGAGGTTGGAGCGTCGCTGTGCACCCAGGGTGTTGTGGGTTCCATCCCTGGTCCAGGCTCAGAGGGGAGGCCACGGATCGAGTTCTCTCTCACATCAAAGTCTGTCAGCCTGCCTGCCTGTCCGTCTCATCAATAAACGTATGCTCGGGTGAGAAATAAAAATAATATATTTTTTGTTTTTTTAGAAGATTTTATTCATTATTTTTAGAGAAAGGGGAAGGGAGGGAGGCAGAGAGGGAGAGAAACATCCGTGTATGGTTGCCTTTCACCTGCCACTGGCTGGGGACCTGGCTGGAGACCTGGCTTGCAACCTGGTTATGTGCCCTGGCTGGGAATCGAACCAGCGACACTTGGATTCGCAGGCTGGCGCCTTATCCACTGAGCCACCAGCCAGGGCCAATATTAATAATAATTTATGGGCGTTTTCTCTTGGTCACCTGCAAGTCCTCTCATACCCTAGTGCTATTAATCTATGTCTTTCTGTTCCTCTTGGCATCCAAATTCTCCCAGCTTGTGTTTCAATACAGACATATTTATTTTAAAGTATTTTAACAAAAAATAATGGTCAGATGGGCTTCCGGAGCAATCCCTTAAGTCTCCTCCTCTGTCTTTCTTTATTCCACAATGCATCCCACAAGCCCGTAACCTAGTTCATCTTTGTAAAGAACCAAACCACCTCCTCCTCCAAAGCAAAAATTCATGGCTTTTATCAGCCTTGCTAAAAAATTCCATCCCACTCCATCTGCTCCCTCCTGTGACTCCCTGCAGCCTGTGATGCTACATTAAATAACTTGGGTCCTCCATCATGGCTCTCCAACCCGTCTGTCCCAGTTTAGTCCTAATTACCTTTCCTCAAATCTTCCGCCTCAGTGAAGTTTTACGGTCCTGCGACCAGGCCTCGCCTAGGCTCCAAAATGAGCTTTTGCTCATTTCATTTGTCTCATTCATGAAAGTTCTCTTGCTGTGTTGTATAAACATTTCATTACACAACACTCAGCAGAAAAATAAAAGAGTAGGAACCTTTTATTCAGAACTTAATTTTAACACTAATTAACATTTTGACATATATTGGAGCGTCATTTATTTGTGAAAACATTTAAAAATAAATCACAAGCTCTGGCTGGTGGCACAGTGGATAAGGCACCAGCCTGCGAACCCAAACATGGCTGGTTTGATTCCCAGTCAGGGCACATAACCAGGTCTCCAGCCAGGTCTGTAGCTGGAGGCAAGTGAAAGGCACCCACACATGGATGTCTCTCTCCCTCTCTGCCTCTCTCTAAAAATAATAAGTAAAATATTTTAAAAAAATCACAAATATGCCATTTTATAATTCAAAACATTTCAACGTGCAACTCTAAAAACAAAGGGCTTTTTTTTTTAAACCTTGTCATAATAGCATGACCACACCTAAGAATATTAACAATATATTTTCTTTATACAACTGATAGAATAGTTAAGCTTTCCTGGCTGTTCAAAAAGGTGTTTTAATTTTTAAAAAAAGTAGGATTCAAGAAGTTCCACATGTTGAATCTATGCCTAAATTCTCTCCAAGTTCAGAGCAGCCTTCCCTTGGACGCTTGAGGAAGTCAGACTGGTTGTCCACGGGTTGGTCCGTCCGTTACTCCCGAAGCTCTTTTTTTTTGTTTTTTAAAATATTTTATTTATTATTTTTAGAGAGTGGGGAAGGGAGAGAGGCAGAGAGAGACAGAGAGAGAGACAGAAATTAATGTATGGTTGCCTTTTGCACACGTCTCCAGCTATGGACTTGGCTGGAGACCTGGTTTGCAACCTCATTATGCGCCCTGGCTGGGAATCGAACCTGCGACTTTTGGGTTGGCAGGCCGGCACCTTATCCACTGAGCCACCAGCCAGGGCTTCCCGAAGCTCTTAACTGGCTTCTTCTCCACATTGTGCATTTTGTCTCCAGTCTCCTGGGCTCGGGCTGTGGGGTGGGAATGCTTCCCACGCCAGGCAGTGTGTCCCTGTGCACATACCCGCTGGTGCCTCCAGGCCACCTCTGACCCCAGCTGTTCTCATGCTCCAGCCCTGTTCCCTGCTGGCCCCTGCGCAGCCGGTAAACAGCCTCTCACTCCTCTCCGCCGTCTGAGACACCGGCTGCTCTTAACTCTCGCAGAGCCGGCACCCTTTCCCTTGTCCCCCGATGGAGAACAGGGGGCCCGGAAGAGTGATATGTCCCTAAGAAAGTCCACAGCCCATCAGCCATAGTGCTTCCTGATCCATCACAGGATGGACCTGATGATGGAACACCTTGTCCTTCGTCCGGACCTTGGCATGCCAAGAACTTTCACTGAGGGGACATCTCCCAGAATGTTTGGGATATTGTAGAATTCCTTCCCCTCCTCTGCGACTCATGGGTCGTACCATGGTGTTGAGGGTGGTTGCTAGTTCCTACTTAGTGGGTCAGATCACCACCATTTATGAACACGCTGGACAAATGTGACATCCCCTGGAGGCAGACTTGTGATGCTGCCGCGTCACGTGAATCCGCACCAGGGCCCAAAATGGGTGGCTGGTCCTGCCTGCTGAGGGCCAGCTGATTCTGGGGTTTTTACCTGCAGGGCAGCAGTGCATCCCCGGCCCCAGCAGGGAAACGGCCTCTGAAATAACAGCTGCACTTGGAATCTCCGCTAGATCGAGGTTGATGATAACCCATCGCCCTCCCTCTGAATTCACCTGCGTGGTGGAGGAAGGACACGTGAACCAGATAAAGGCGTGAACTCACTAAGCCTGCAGCTTGAGGACTTGGGTGGTCCGTTGTGTTGATTGTAATTCCCAGGGCCTGTGAGTGTGGCCTCATTGGGAACAGTCTCTGCAGACCTCGCCAAGTGAACCCAGGGTCCTGTTCGGTTGGCATGGACCCTGAGCCCACTCACTGTCTTCTTGCAAGAACATGGTATGAAGGACCAAGGACTGTCACCACCAAACAGGGGAGGCAGAAACTGAAGTGGCGAGTCTGCAAGACAAGGAAAACCTCAGGTCAGTGCTGTGAAACCAGGAAATAATGGCTTTTACGACACCCCCATGAAAAAGAGCAGAAACGGTAATGCGGGGACTTTACGTGTGCAGACACGCTCACAACATAAACACGTAAGTGGCAGATATAAATTAATGTAAATGACAGTAAGTAGTAATAGTCATTGGAAATTGATAGAAAAGGAAGAGTAAAGTTTTCCCTGGTGATGACAGTGTTGGGTTGAGATGTTAACCGTATCAGGTAACACAAGAAACTGCCTTTAACCTGTGAGAAGGCCTCGGTCCATTGGGATGGTGACTTGCAAAGCTAAGCTGTTTAGGCACCTGGTGTCCGTGGAGTCACGAGGGATTTATCAGAGCGAAGAGTCCTGGAGGCAGAAGCTCTGGATCAAAGGAGGAGGGACCCGCTGAGCTCCACACAAAGACCCGCACGGCTGCCACAGCTCTGTGGCCCGGTCACCCTGCCACCCCGGCCAGGGCCGCTGCCACCCGCTGCTCTGCCCACTCTCATGGTCCCTCTCATGGTATTGGGAGTAAAGGGTTCAGTTGAGGAGCAGGAACTTCTTCTTAGGTGAATGTCCGCATGGGCTGTGGCCTCTCGGACGCTGACCGTGGTGGCTGGGGCAGACCCCACACCTGGCTGGCCTCACGATCTAGAATGACGGCCACTGGCAACACTCACTGAGTGGCTGTTTCCTCAGGAAAAGAGTTCAGGCAAGACAAGGTGGGCTGTTATGCCAAGAGGCCCAAAATGGAAGCATATGACTTAATACAAGGCTTCATTTTATTTTAAAAAGTAATTCCTCAGTGTGCAATTAACGGAAGGTTGATAGCCGCCTTATCATTCTCTTCCCCTCCCAAGTCGCACTGCATCTGGGGCCCAAGACGGTGCGGTGCACGATGGTTCACAAAGCAGGATTCTACGGAAAGGGCCGCCCTGGGAGAGGCTGGACTGAGCGTCAGGGGTTCAGAGGCGTTAGCTGACCTCTCAACTGTTGAGAGTCACCTAAGTGAGGCCCCCAGGCAAAGCTCAGCTCGCTGTTCTGCCAGAATGACCTTGATCTGATCATGCGCCTTTAGAGGACAGCCCCACCCCTATTGTTATGGCCTGTGACACCTGCATTTACTGAGATATGAAGGACCCTGGTCACTTGGTACGACACACAGCGCACAGTCCCTTCTCCAAGTCCAGTTGGCTGGCTTGTCCTCAACGTCTCCAAATGCTGTAGAGTTTCTATGTGTGGGTCTGCGAGTGTATGGAAGGGACAAGGTGACCGAATGGGACAAAAGTCCACCTTTTGACAGGGTGGGAACGCTGAGTTGTACGGAACAGGTATGTTTAGCCTGGTTAGATGTGACACAGATTCCGGAGGGACTGTGCCAGGTTCAGGGCCCACCTGTAGTGGATGTTGAGTTCTGGCGGCTGCACATTCTCAAAAGTACTTGCTATGTTTACCCTCTTCAATTTTCGTCCTTCTGAGGGGCACATGCTCGTGTGCTGTGGTTATAATTGAGATGTTCTTGCTCTAAGGAGTTCGCCCCCTTGTTGACGTACGTATTTATTTATAAATGACAGTTGGCATTCGGCACTGTTCCGTGTTAGTCACAGGTGTGCCGCATGGCAGGTTGCAGGTTGTCCCACCTGACACGGCAGCCATTACAAGGTTGCTGACTCCGTTTCCTCCGCGTCACCTTGACCGTCCGCAAGTGCGGTCGCCCTTCATTATCAACTGCTGTAAGGTGATCGTTCAAACTCGCATCCACCTTTCATTGTGGGTTGTGTCTGTGTCTCGTGATTTGTAGGAATCTTGACTCATTTTTTGTGCAACTCCTTTTTCCTGTACGTGCAGTGTAAAGATCTCCTCCCACCAGAGGCTTCCCGCTCTCTCAGGGAAGTTCTCAATTTTGGTAACATTTGATTTATTCTTTTCTTGCGTAGCTAACATTTTTTATATCCTGTTTAAGAAAGGGTTGCCTACTTCAGATTAGTCAGGATGCTCTGGAGCAAGGCCTGATCAGGATTGATCTCCTATCACCTTGTAATCAAGGCAATGATTATTTATTGTGACGCCCATCATTCATCTTCTCCACTGTGATGGGCTGTTAGCACCAGTCCCCCCCCCCCCGTTCCCCCCGCCGCGTGTGAGGGTGTTCACAGACTGCCACGTGTGGCTGTTGCGCTTGGCTTTGAACCAGTGCCCGCTGTCTCACCACGTGTGACATCATGCCGCTGTTCACGGGGAGAGGTTTGTGCTGTCCTTCCCAGCCCGTTAGGGTTCTGGGCCCTTGCTCCTTCCCGCGTTGGGTAGCACTTCCCCTGCTAAGCTGTGCCTGGTGCCATGAGGCTGCACCCAGGGGCCGAGAAATGGGGAGAACCCAGCAACTTTGCAGTCATATCGCTTGTATAGTGTATCTCTCATATTTGGTTTTATGAAAGGCAAGTTTTTAAAAAGCGTTTGATAATGATGGGACTTACCTCACTTCAGTCCCCCAGATAGGACACTGGTTCATGTGCTATATGCACACAGAACTAGTCAAGAGACGTGCACATGGAAATAAAGCAACGGACTTAGTGAAAAATTAAGTTAAAACTTTTCACACACAAGACACGTCAAGTTACACCTTACGCAGAAGTATAATGGTAACGCAACATCAAAAGGAAATTTTCCTCATTAATTGGAAGACTTTCAGTGTGATTTTTGTTCATAAAGGAGACACCGTTGTACCCGAATTTCCCTAACTGCTCAGGAAGTGAAGACAATTTTGCAGATGGGAGGAGAGGGCAGGCTTCCTGGAGGCAGACAGAGGTCACGGAGTCTGGGCGGGTCACCCAATGCGCTGAGTTGCTCTGGAAGTTTCTGTGTAGAATCCACGGTGCCGGGGTCTGTCATTAACAAACGGTGGCAGCAGAGGGTCCCTACCCACCCGAGACGCGGCCCAGGCCTCGGCAGGGTCTGCCCAGCCCACGTGTCGGGAGTGCGGCTTCAATGGAAGGTCAGGGCCCCCGCAGGCTGACTGTCCCCGTGGGCTCAGACTCGGGCCCATGCGTGGGAAACCATGGGTGGTGATGGCCTGACACACATGCACATTTCCGAGCTTCTTGATTCGGTAGGAAACCAAGGCTCCTCTGCTTCTCTACCAGCATTGCCAGGAGCGCGTCCTGCGCGTTTACACAGCGACTGCCCCTCGCTCCATCGGGGAACCTTAGCCACAGCCACGTTCCCGACGTGGGATCCTGCAACCAAAACCTGGTTGGTGTCACACCCACACTCGCCCATTCCGATGGCAAAGGGAGCTGGTGGCTGCCTGGGGGAGACCTTACCGGACGCCACTGACCTGACCCATCCTTCCGTCCGTTTCCTTAGCAATAACGAGTGTCCCTGCTTTAGTTTCCTGAGGGCTCCAGGGACTGACCAAGTGCCATTTCACTCTGTGGAGTAAGCTTGTATCGGAATTCCAAATACACGCAGAAAAGACTGTAAATCATGACACGTAGAAATCGATTAATTTTCACAAAACAGCTGTACAAGTCAACCAGCTTCAGACCAGGGCACAGGCTGATGGCAGGACCCGACGGACCCGTGCCTTCCACAGCTCCCCGCACGGCGACCCCCCCAACCGTGAGACCAAGCGTCCCCTTGCCCACCGTTGCACTTTATGTAAAAGTGAATCCAGATCCACGCATCTTGTGTCACAGTGGTTTATTTTCGCGGCTGCATAGCGTTCTCTTGTAGGATGAACCTGACTTCACTTACCCGCTTGTGGTGGAGTTGGGCTGTTTCCGGTTGGAAGCGCTGTGCATATTGCTTCACAAATGTTCTGGGCACATGCCGGGTCACGTGGTGCATCTCGGTCAGACACCAGCACGGCGCTGTGGCCTAAGAAATTGGCGTCAAGCCCAGCTTCGCTCAGACGGGGTGTCGCAGCCCCGGGCTGGGTCACCTGGGGCCGGGCCCCTCCAGGTGTGATGGCGCTGGCTCAGTGCAGAGACTCCGGGCTGGTCAGACACAGGGAACATGGCGTAGGAGCCGCTGGGAAGCGGGCGCTCTACAGGAGTCAATGTCCCTCCAGGAGGTGCCGGAGCTGGGGTTCCCTCTTCTCTCCCATGCTCGTCCTCCCGGTGCAAGTCAGTGTTCTCAGGAGAAGCGGGACCGGCAGGAGACACCCCGATGCAGCACCTCTGCCCCAGCGGCATGGCGCTCATCGCAGGACGGGCACGTCGGGGTGGAGGCCGGGAGTCCCACGGTGCCCGACCGGGAACTGGGGAGCCCCCGCCCATGTACACCAGCCTGAGTCCAAAGGCTGGGGACAGGAGTGCCGCTGTCCAAGGGCAGGAGGAGATGGACGTCCAGCTGAAGCACAGGGACCAACTGGCCCTTCCTCGGGCTCCTGGCTCTGCTCAGGTCATGGGTGGGCTGGGTGGTGCCCACCCACGTGGGTGCTGACTCCAATGCAGCCTCTTCCAGCACCTCCTCAGAGACACACCCAGAAATAACACTGTGTCCGGGGGACCCTTAGCCCAGCTGAAGTGATAGGTAAAATGAACCCTCTCACGATCTCATCCATCAGCGCACACGCACACATGCACACACATGCACGCACATGCACACACACGTGCACGCACACATGCACAATGCGCACACACACATACACACACATGCACACGCGCACACCGCACAAATGATGATGGAACATCCATTCAAATGCAGTATGTAATGTTTATTAAAATTAATTTAAACTTTTCTCACTGGAAAGCTGTTGGTCCAACAGGCAAGAACTGTAAGGCCACCCCAACACCAAAGAACAGCTTCCTGAGAAAAAGCGGTGCAACTCTCGCCCGATTGCCGTGGCCTCGGAGCAGGTCTGTGGCGTGGGACCCGTTCTCTGCAGCTCCCTCGGGATGATGTCGCCTTTCCCGAAGGGAAAAGGGGGGCGTTCCTGAGAAGGATCGAGCAGGGGGACCCTGGAAGCCTAGACGGACCCACGGGTCGCGTGTCCCTGGAAACTTCTCAGTAGCAGCCGTAGGAGCAGGAACCTCTACAGCAAGATGGGCGGTTGCCCCCGTACCCGTACACGCCCCAGCCGTAGCCAGGGCCACCCCAGCCGCCGCAGCCAAGGCCACCCCAGCCGCCGCAGCCAAGGCCACCCCAGCCCCAGCCGTAGCCAAGGCCGCCGCAGCCGCTGTAGGCACAGCCCACACCGTTGTAGCCGTAGTAGTTCATGGTTTCTGGGGTGAAGGGTGCAATGGGGAGCACGGAGTCTGTGTCCTCAGTCTGGGCATCACCGGCAGCACCAGCCCTTTTATATGCACCCCTGTGGTGGGTGGGACACATTACAGGACTGTTAATGACCCATTTCTCACTAATTTACGTGGGAGCCCTTCCCGAGTCCTTGTTTTATTAGACATGGGGCCCATGGGGGCCCGGGGGAGCCAGGTGACTGTGCTATGAGTCAGTGCCCCTGTGACCAACCTGGTGCCTCGCGTGTGTTCGCTGGGTCTGTCTGTCATCCTTGCCGACCCCTGTTCCCTGAGCTGAAAATAGCCCACCACGTTTCAACCATCCACTAGCTCCCGAAATGTTGGTTTTTATCATCACACCCGCATGTATTATGGGAAGGTCTTCTACACAGTGGAAAACAATTGGTTTATTCGTAGAGCTTACTCAGAAGAGTCATGTGAGCTTTTCTGTGTTTATTACCTACTTTCGTCAGTAAATTTCATGCAGGTAAACAAGCATAGGGTATTGTCATTTGAAGCTGCATACGCACATCTTCAGGCTTTGATGACTGTCAATATGCCATGTGAGTTTATTTTCTGTCTACTTTTCACCTAATCAGCACTCAGTGTGTGTCTCCATCACAAAGTGAGTTAAAAAAAAAAGTGTCCGTATCACTACAATACCATAATCACGGCGAAATTAAGAAAAAGTTTCCTAGGGTCCTCTAATACTTAGTTCATGCTCAGGGTTCTTTGATGGTTTTATAGCTATGTTTTTACAGTTAATTTTTTTTCATGTTTGACACTCATTCCATTTAGTCATAATGCTACGTAACTCTGTTTTTATTTTTTATGTATATTTTATTGATTATATTATTAAAGTTGTCCCAATTTTTCTCTCCTTTACCCCCCTCCACCGTTACCTCCTTCCCTCCCCCCTTAGCTCATGACTGTGGGTCGTGCATATAAGTTCTTTGGCTTCTCCACTTCCTGTACTATTCTTAGCATCCCCCATTTTGTACCTAACAATTAAGTTTCTTGATCTCTTTATCTTTCCCCCATTTCTCCCTCCTCCCCCTCCCAGCTGATAACCCTCCAAATGATCCCCATACCTGTGATTCTGTTACTGGTCTGGTTGTTTGCTTAGGTTGTTTTTGTTTTTCAGGTTTAGTTGTTGATAGTTGTGAGTCTGTTGTCATTTTGATGTTCATAGTTTTGATGTTTGTTTTCTTAAATAAATCCCTTTAACATTTCATATAATAAGGGTTTGTGATGAAGAACTCCTTTAGCTTTACCTTGTCTGGGAAGCACTTTATCTGCCCTTCTATTCTGAATGATGGCTTTGCTGGGTAGAGCCATCTAGGCTGTAGGTCCTTGCCTTTCATCACTTTGAATACTTCTTGCCAGACCCTTCCTGCCTGCAGAGTTTCTTTTGAGAAATCAGCTGACAGTTTTATACAGACCCTTTGTAGATAACTGTTTTCTTTTCTCCTGCTGCTTTTAAGATCCTCTCTGTATCTTTAACCTTCGGCATTTTCATTATGATGTGTTTTGGTGTGGTCCTCTTTGGGTCCAACAGGCTTGGGACTCTTTTTGCTTCCTGAACTTGTATGATTATTTCCTTTGCCAAAGTAAGGAAGTTTTCTGTCATTGGTTTTTTTTTTTTTTTTTTCAAGTACATTTTCAATTTCTTGTTCTTCCTCTGGCACACTATGATTCAGATGTTGGTACATTTGAAGTTGTCCCAGAGGGTTCCAAGTCTCTCCTCCTCTTTTATTTTTATTTTTATTTTTGCATTCTTGCATCTTTTTTTCTGTTCTGGTTGAATGCTTATTTCTTCCTTTTGTTCTGAATCATTGATTTGAACCCCAGCTTCCTTCCCTTCAGTGTTGGTAACCTGTGTATCTTTCTTTTTTCACTTTGTGTAACCTTTATTCTTCCTTTATTTTCTGCCATCCTCTGTTAAGTTCTCTGAGTGTCCTTATCACCAGTGTTCTGAACTCTGCATCTGCTAGGTTGGCCGTCTCCATTTTGTTTAGTTCTTTCTTTGGGGTCTTGTTCTGTTCTTTCATTTGGGCCCTATTTCTTGGCCTCCTCCATTCATCAGCCTCCCTGCGTTTGTTTCTGTGAATTAGGTAGAGCTGCTTTTACTCCTCGTCTTAGTAGTGTGGCCTGTGGAGCAAAAGCACCTGTAAACTGTTCGTGCCAGAGGCTTAGGGAATTGCCAGGGAAGGGCCACCCGCTTCACATCTTTGTGGCTGATGGTGGCGGGCAACTGGGAGAGGGGCCAATGCCGCTGCCTGGCTTATGATTTACCTAGCACGTGCTCCCTCTGCAGTCCTTCACCCACTTTCCGTATAGGGTTGGTGGCCTTCTGGCCACTGCCCTGGGTGTACATTCTAAGACCACCACACGGGCCCTTTGAGGGGCAAAAACCTGGCCGTTTCTTCTGCCGCCTCAACCCTCCTAGATTTCACAGCCAGAGGCACTGGGGGATTATCTTCCTGCTCTGGAACCCTGGGCTGTGCCGTCTGGCTCGGGGCCGGGGCCACTTGCTTCCGGGTGTCCCTTCTGGTTTTTATCCACCACACATGAGCGTGGGACCATCCGTTCCACTGCCATCGCAGCTTCCCCAAGCCACACTGCCCCTCTGCCCATCTCCCAACCCCTCCTTACCTGTCTGGATGAATGTGGCTTCTTTAAATCCTGGGTTGTCAGACTTCCACATAGTTCCATTTTCTGACGGTTCTGCTGTTACTTGTTTTTTGAGATCTGGTTGTGCAAGGAGGTGAAGTGTGTGTACCGACGCCTCCATCTTGACCAGCCACTTAACTCTCTTTAAAGATATAAACAGTTTTTCTTCCAGGCCTTTTCTCTTTCAGGATTTTTTTTTTGACAAAAACATATTATTGTCCTGCAGGATACTTATATTTTAAATGTGGTTCATGTCTTCCTTGATTTTTTCATATGTTCTTCTGTCTCTCACATCATGTGTGTTTCTGTTGGGAAATGTGGAGAGTTCACGTGATTCTTGTCAGTCTTCTGATTTTGTAACAAGAAAAATACTTTATTGGTGTTCTGTATACTTCCAGTTTTTAGCTTATTTTATATTTTTATTATTCCTAAAACGTTTTATTGAATTTATGGGGGTGATATTGGCTGATAAAATTATACAGGTTTCAATGTAAAATTCTATAATTCATCACCTTCATCACCTGTGTATTTATTGTGTGTTCACCACCCCAAGTCAAGTCTCCTTCCTTCACCAGGTACCCCCCTTTACCCTCTTCTACCCTGAGTTCCCTCTGATAATTACCGTGCTGTTGTCTGTGTTTGTGAGTGTTTTTCTCTGCTCAGTTCCTCCTCCTTTTCCCCCCAGCCCTCCGCACTGCCCACTCTGATGCTGCCAGTCAGTTCTCTGTGCCCTTTCTTGCGTGTGGGGGGCACATGCATCTGGTTGCCCCATTGCGCATGCCTGGCAGCGTTGGGGTTGTTAGTAGGGTGCGGGCATCAGGCTGCCCATTCATTTTTATCTGCTATCTCCGCACTTGATAATATTACCCAGACCCACTGTTGCTAGAAGTTCTAAAATGCTGATTTAAAAAATTCTGTCATTCCATCCCAGGCCACCCAGCCACTGCCACAGCCACCCTCCCTGCGTGGAAGGTTCCACTGAGGGGCGGGAGAGATTTCCTGAATCTAGTGTCACTGTCTTCAAAGGGACTTTTGTACAAAGTCCAGAGCAGACCACAGACCAAGGTGACCTCGTATTTCAGGCTAATCTGCCGTGGAGACACTCGTGAACCTCTTTTTCTTTTTACGTGGAGTGAGTTCCTCTGGCCACGATCACTAATTACGATGCCTCAGCTCTCACACTCCTGTGTTCGATAGGAGGGCTCTATTCTATTTTAAATCACCTTGTCTGTTCTGCATAAACTGCTGTATGAAGCATATGTACTGTCTTAGAGAAGTCTCCATGTAATCTCATGAGTGTATCAGAGAGCATTGGCATCTACCATGTGATCATATATGAGGTGGGTCACACACTCCATGAAGGTGTGATGGTCTCACATGCGGGGAGTGTGGTATCTACACCCTAGTGGAGACTGGGGGCTTTTTCACCTCCATCAGCACAGTGTGGTCAGGTCCCCCAGCCCAGGCATCGGGGACAAGGCAGGCTTTCCCCAGGGTTCCCCCCACCCTCCTCCTCCACAGACAACAGTGCACTGGCCACCAGAGGGAAGGGGGCTGGGTTACTGAAGGGCTGAGGGGGTAGAATATTGAATATGTGGTGACAGAAGAAGACTTGGTGTTGGGTGGTGAGCACACAGTATGATATAGAGATTGTGTATCATAGAAATGTACATTTGGAACCTATAGAATATTAACTGATGTCGTCTCAATAAATGTAATTAAGCAGGCCAGTTTCACTCAGAAATAAGTTGCTCATAGGCATTGATTTTTCAGCTTACCAAGAAAGGCAATGTTTCATAATAATACTCTCACAGAGTATTATGTGCGTGCAGCAGATGTAACAAAAGCAATGTGAAGAAAGTAATATTTTCGGCATAGGAGATTTATTGAAAATTGAAATAAATTCTGTCTCACACTAAGGGCATTGAACCAAGATGTGTGCAGAGTAATACTTGAAATGTAGCTACAAGAGAAATAGTTTCTTTGATGAAGCAAGGCATTCCACATGATTTTATTCAAGGGAGATGTGGATGAAGAATTTCAACCCTTCTTCCCAAGTAGCTAGGATGAGATCATCGCTATTTCATAAAAGGAAGAACCCAGAAAGTGGTCATGAAATGGAAAGGAGTCTTGGAATGTTCCTTGAGTTTCTCAGTAAAACCCAAAGACCAGTGTCCGCCACAGCAAGATGGGCGCCGGCAGGCACGGTGGCACAGGCCACGGGAAGTGGGACGCAGACCAGCAGCTCCTTCTGGTCCATGTCCTTGTGGAAAGGGGAACGGACGCAGCACAGTCGCTGGACTGCACTGTCCTCTCTTGTTGTTGAGTTCAGAGGAGCAGCGGGGGTGGACGGCTGTCACCCACTTGTACCTTTGTAAAGGGATCTGTTTGATGATACGGCCCAGGTGTGGGATTTTAGAAAAGCAGCCCGAGACAGACCGTCTAGAACTGTTCATGGAGACCAGGCTGTTGTTCAGGGGGCTGACATGTAAGGGGTTTGGTGAGGACAACAGCGCTGCTCACGGGGAGAGAGGAGAACTCGGGTTTTAGGGCAATGCGGTTAGACAGGAAGGAAGGTTTCTCTCTGGGAAACCAGTTGTCTCAGGGTAACAGCAGAGGCCGGGGCGCAAGGCAGGTTCCTCCAGAGATAGACCAGTACAACTAATGCAGATAAAGTAATTCTGAATTTGAGAAAATAGGCCTATTTAAAATAAACTTAAAAACTTCCTGTATAAGAGATATTGATCAAAAACCAAAAAGAAATACACTGTGGTAACCCAACAGCAAAGATAAAAGTTATCTCTGATTTTTGACACGTTCCTGGCTACTTTCATCAGTTGATGAGTGTATCGGATCTAAACCTTTATTTTCCAGGCTACGCTGGATGAATGCGTCACATTTGAGTAGAGAAGAGAACCCTCTTGTAACCAGCATGGAAGCGGCGCCGGAAGGTTAGCGGTGAGGGCCAGTAGGCAGAGTGGCTCTGGGGCTGCAGCCATGCCCGACCTCTGGGCCCCCACTCCCCCACTGCCCCATGCCCACCGCCAGCACAGAGCCCAGCCCCGGCTGCCCCAGCTCGGTGACAGTGCACAGTGTCCACGTGGAAGTGAGTCAGCTGGCGTTTGTCCTTTTCTGTTGGACTTGCTTCACTGAATGTCATACCTGCTATGTCCATCCAAGCTGTTGCCAAAGGTAAGATTTCCTTCTTTCATGGCCAAAGGTATTCCAGTGTGTAAACGTCCCCCAGCTGTTGATGGGCACTTAGGTTGCTTCCACACCTCACATATGTGGAATCGCAGGAACAAAATAAACAAACAGATAAAACAGAAACCGATGATTGTGAGGACACTTAGTAAACTGCATAAATGTCTAACTGCTATGCATACACCTGAAGCTACCATGAACTAATATTAAGTACCAACTGTCATTGAAAAATAAAGATAAACACAAGCAAGCGCAAAACAAAATGTAGTGCATGACGTCAGCAGAAACTTCACTTGTCCTCCTCAGTTCGCCTGTGACCATTTGGATGAGGAATTTGTGCAGCTGTCACCTTGTCTTTCCAACTTGAATAATAGAACTTCATGAAACTCTTGTTTCAATAAGTAAGGACAGGTCCTGTAGCAAATATTATCAACTATTTGTCTGGAGTCCAATAATTGTGTCACGTGTACTAAATTAGAGATGCTTCTTATATCTTGGAGATATGCTCATTCTGTGTTTTGTTACTGAAGCCCATAGTCAGGTTTCCTGAAATGTCAATATTCAAGCCTTTGACCCAATGTTCTTTCTTTTCTTACAATAATAATTTCCATCGAATATTCAGATATGCAGCCAGAAACTGAGAGTATGTCAATTTGAGTGAGGAAGTGATAAAAGTGAGGAGGGAACTGACATGACATAACTTTTAAATTACATAATTTCTTTCCTTTGGGCAAACAACTCTTCATACCAAATAATATTTTCCACTGGTTACTGTAAATGAAACGATGCTTTTACAGTAAGATGCTCATATGAAGTGGCATATTTTTCCAATCTTCAGTTTTATTTATTTGTTAAGTCTTATTTTGATTCTTTCTATGAGTTCACTATTTATAATATGCAATTCAGCATTTCTTTAGTAACCCAAATACTGGTGTTGAGTCTCCTTCCAAATCTCACCTCTTCTGTTTCCATATAATTTACTTGGTTCTAAACATGCCCTTAAATTTCCCCAGGAGGTTTTGTTGAACTAGTGCTGGAAGAAAGGGGTTCATGGGCTTCATTTAGCTGCTTCTACGTTCCATCTGCTGTGTAGCCTTCATCATGCATAGCACATGTCTGGGAAATTGCCCTACATGTTCATGAGCTCATACATGTGAAAAAGACAAGTTAATATATCATAAAAATATGCCCTTATGGACCCATTGAAAGGGACTCTGGTTCCCGTGGGTGAGTAGACCACTTTTCGGTAAGCCCTGGTCTCCAGCTGTGACCTTCAACTTTTTAGATGAAAAAACCATACAGTAAATATTTGAACCTGCACCCCCAATTTGAATTTAACAATTTAGTTACAATTTTAATAAGAATTATCAATAAATAATCATTACATATGAACTCACAATATGATGTTATGGTTTAATATATTAAAATTTTTATTTAAGATTTTTAAATAGACAAATTTGAAGTTTTGATTTTAAGTTCATTTTATTTTAATAATTAGAAAAGATATACTTGCTACTTTAAGCTAATCAAGATATTAATTTTTAAAAAATATTTTATTTATTATTCTTAGAGAGAGGAGAAGGGAGAGAGGCAGAGAGGGAGAGAGACATCATGTATGGTTACCTTTCATCTGCCTCCAGCTACGGACCTGGCTGGAGACCTGGCTTGCAACCTGGTTATGTGCCCTGGCTGGGAATCGAACCAGTGACCTTTGGGTTCACAGGCCAGCACCTTATCCACTGTGCCACCAGCCAGGACAAGATATTAATTTTTAATTCTGTTATTTAGTTATGTAATTAGTTTTTAAAATTTAGCTGCTAACCATACATCTTAATTTTTTATTACATTTATTGGGATGGCATTGGTTAATTATACATCTATAGTCTGTTTTTACAAATTAATTGAGAGTTTCTGTTTTTGTATGAATGGCATCAAAACTCATTAAAATTCTTCATTTGAAAACAATTTAAAAACATATTAGAATATTCTATTTTCAAGTTTTACTATTATACATATTTCAGATTTTTATAGACAGTATACCTATATAAAATTTAGAAGTATCACAATGGAAACATTCCCCAATGTGGATTTATAAAGTGTTCTCTCCCAGCAGAGCTGCGTGCCTGGCCCTCTCCGGAGCCCAGTGAGGAATGAGTGAATGCATGAGTGGGTGAATGCATGAGTGGATGAGTGCATGAGTGGATGAGTGGATGGGTGCATGAGTGTATGAGTGAATAAGTGCATGAGTGGATGAATGCATGAGTGGATGAGTGGATGAGTGGATGAGTGAATAAGTGCATGAGCGGATGAATGCATGAGTGGATGAGTGCATGAGTGGATAAGTGCATGAGTGGATGAGTATATGAGGGAATGAATGCATGAGTGGATGAGTGGATGAGTGCATGAGTGGATGAGTGGATGAGTGCATGAGTGGATGAGTGCATGAGTGGATGAGTGCATGAGGGAATGAATGCATGAGTGGATGAGTGCATGAGTGCATGAGTGGATGAGTGCATGAGTGGATGAGTGGAGGAGTGCATGAGGGAATGAATGCATGAGTGGATGAGTGCATGAGTGAATAAGTGCATGAAACAGGCTTCATGATAAATGTGCTCAGTCATAAAGTAGTTTGCTGCAGGGACAGTAAGGACCTGTCCTATGCAGCTTGGACAGTGACATTGGGCAAAGGCTCCAGAAAGAAGTCATAGTGCGACACAGGGAACTCCTGGAGCCTTACGGAGCGGCACTGCCTCTGCTCTGGGGGCAGCGGGGTCGCTAGCCCTGCGGGCCCCCTGCCTTTAGGGAAGAAGTAAAGAGAAACCACATGGATGCGATGAGGAATCTGTCAGCTGTGTCACATGGACGCTGAGCTTAGTTAAAGTGTGAGACGGATGTAGGGAGACAAAGGATAGAAAGAAAAAGTGAAGAAAAGTGGTCACCACATGCTGGTCTTCATCCTACAAGCATCACAGGCAAAAATGGCCACAGAAATAAGTAAGCTCCAAAGCAGCACCCTGCGTTTGCGGGGATGGCCCTCACTGAAGGGGGTGCTCAGAGGTCAGCAATCAGCCCTTCTTCAGAGTTCTGCCCCAGGGAACTGAGCAGAGGCCTGACCTTCCTCCCCTGCAGCCTGGCTTCAGCAGGTTGCTCTTTGGAAGAGACAGGGTGAAACCAGCTGCAGAATCTGTTTCACAGGACGGATATGGTCGATTAGTGGCCCTGGAAATTTTTTGTAGAACCCGTATGATTATATCACCTTCCATAGCAAGGTGGGCAGCAGCAACCACATGGCTGCAGTAGCCACGTCCACGGGCACAGTAGTCACGTCCACAGCCATAGCCACAGTAGCCACCTCCATGGCCATGCCTGCAGTAGCCCATGGCATCAGCAGGGGGTGATTCTGGGGTGGAGGAGGGAGGAGGTTCCCTAAGTTGGAAGGTCGCCATCTTCACAAGGCCTTTCACATGCCCCCGAGAGCAGGTGTGGCAAGTCATGGGCGATGCTGCCCTTGTTAAAAGTTGCTCTGCATGAGCCACAAACACCTGTGATGTGTCTGTCCCTCTGTCACCTCATTAAGGACGGGGAAGTGTCCTGCGCAAGGTGACTCTGATGTGCCTAGAGGTGCACAGTGAAACTGCGGCCCTGGGATGATGGCTCTTTGACTGGGTTTTAAAATTGTTCTCAGCAAGGGCTCAAATTTCGGCTCTATAATGGGATCCTATGAAATCCCCAAACTTTGTGAGTGCGGAGTCAGACTCTTCTGTGGTTGTTGTCCCTCCTGCTCAGTTCCTGCTGTAGCTGTGACAGCCACTCGCTGAGCTCCGGGGTCAGGGCAATGCCAAGGGCAGGATTTTCTTAAAGTGTGTCATGCATTTCTTCACAGACAAAGCAATTTTACTTCAATCTGTAATTCAGGTGACATTTTTACAAGATACATTACAAGTGCACACATATGCTTTGTTTTACATTTTACTGAATTCTATCTTGAGTCACTATGCCCACCAGTCAGAAAACCTTTTATTCTAAATGCTTCCAGGTAACTCAACAAAACCCATTTAGTTCTAAACCAAAAAGCATTTAATCCTGAAATTCGATGAGTCAGGATGAAAACAGTTGTAGCCAAGGCTCTCCACCTCCCCTCCCCCTCCTGAGGTGGGATTAGGGTGCAGTGCCTGCCCCTGACTGGAGGTGGCGCCTCCACGTGTCCAGCGCCGTCATTTCCATGGCGATGACCCAACCTTCTCTGGTCAACCTGTCACCTGTGTTTGTGCTACTGCAGGTGGCCCTCTAGCCAGAACCGTCTGTGGTTTTGTGAGGAAACCAATGAGTCTGCATGGAAACCAATGGCGTTCTCTACCTGTGGTGCTGTGTTCATCAGGTAACCCATGGGACTTGCTCCTTCCTAGGAAAGCAATCCCAGGTGCCTCTTCCTACCTTCGGACGCACAGCCTTCATGGAGTATTTGACACCAGGACTCTGAATGAGGACCTGACCATGTCTGAATTCTGTTGTTCAACTCGTCAACCCTGCACTCAAACTGTTATTGGGGGTAACAGTGAGGAGAGGAAACGGATAGTAAGAACAAACATTATTTTAGTAGCTACTGTGGGCCAAATGCTTGATACACATTTGCTAATTTGACTCTCAAAATCGCCTTATTATTGTCACCCCAGTTCCAGATCAGGCCACTGCCACAAGCAATGGGGATGAGGCCTGAACCCAGAGGCTGACTCCAGACCTTTTACTCATAACTAACTACTTTGTTCTTCTGAAACCTATGAAGACATCGCAGAACATAAAGGCTACTTGCCCTGATGGCTGAATTTAGCTCTGAGCTTCACAACTAAAGCAACAAAAAAAAAGGAACGTCCCTTAGTATGGTTCTCTGAGACTGAGACAGTTTCCCCAGGATTCCTGGTTTGTTACTGATGCTCTACTGGTGTTGGCATCACTGACGTGCCCATGAGCCAGAGCACAGACGTCACAACGATGTGGACATTTAAAGAACACTCTTCCATGAAAATGCAATTTTATCAATGAAATCTCAGCATTTCTTTTCTCTGGCTATGGATTCAGGATCAATATGAATCCACGGGAAAAACATTCAGGGTTTTAAAGGTGAAGTCACAAGAGGAAATGCTAGTGTAAGCGAGAAAGAAATCCAGCTTCAGTGGCTCTGGGGTTCTAGGGTTTCAGATGATGAGGCTTTTGGGGAAAAAGCCTCATGAAACTTAGAAATAAAGTTTGTCTTTTCCTAGGAAGACAACTTTCATGGAAAAAAGAGGAGCATTTCTAAATGTTCAGTGCTGCAGGGAAGAGATGAGGAAACTCAAGGTTAAAGCAGATTTTCACGACCTCTTGAACATCAGCTGAAGAAGGTGAAATTGTTGGTTGGCTAGAGTAGGTCAGCGCGTCTTCCAAAAATGCTGTTTCTTCCATCGTCTGGTTGCAAGTGGATAATTGGCGCGCAGTGTGACGATGAGGGAATCGAGTCTCATTAGTGACTCACGGTGATTCAGAGGCCGACCACAGGGAAGCTCTGCAGTGTCCCCTGAGGCCAGCGCACTGGCGGAGTCCCCTGGCGAGTCACATGGTGCTGCCCATTAGCCAGAAGCGGGGTTGAGGGCCCCACCCTCCCTGGGGACATATAAAAGGCCCTCTGCTGGGAGCAGGGCCAGACTGAAGTCACCTACACGCCTTATCCACCCAAGGACAACCTCACCTCCAGCACCATGTGTGGCTACTACGGAAACTACTACGGGGGCCTGGGCTGCGGCTATGGGGGCCTGGGCTGGGGTTACAGGGGCCTGGGCTGCGGTTACGGGGGTCTGGGCTGGGGTTACGGGGGTCTGGGCTGCGGCTACGGGGGTCTGGGCTGCGGCTCCTACTATGGCTACCGCAGACTCGGCTGCGGCTACGGCTGTGGCTACGGCAGCGGCTGGGGCTGCGGCTGCGGCTGCTACTGAGGCCCCGGGATAGACGGACCCTGCACACCTGGACTTGGGGGTCCCCAGTGCGACAACCACACGCTCTGAGCCTGGCTGCAGACGGACCCCCCAGGGCCTCTGGGTGGGATTCACCCACCTCCCCCTCCCGCTTGGCTCCTGACCAGGGCGCTCCTGTGACATCCTGTGCAGAACGCCTGGGTGGTCTCTCTCCAGACGACGCTGTCGTGGGTCCTGCCTTCTGACCCTCAGGCAGGGTCGTTGCCCCGTTTCCCTAATAAATGTTCCATCTGCAGCGACAAGCCTGGTTTACTTGTATTTATAGTCAGTATTTGTCATTTGGGGTTTTTCCTGATGGAAGGAACGATCAGGAAAAAAGGGAGCAATGGCCTCATTCGGGAAACATTTCTTCTCGTGTTTCTGTACAATGTGGGCCAGGCCAGACCGCTGGGGAGCAGACGGAGGCCCCACCCGCAGCGCCCGAGCTGCACGTCCCGCCACCAGTGTGGGGAGAAACGCTGAGACGAGATATTGTTAAAACAGCAGCGGCAGAAAATGGTCAGCAACATGGCCCCGGCGGCGAGCAGCTCCCAACGCAGCGGTGGGAGCCTGTCCTGACGCAGCGCAG